>SMMW01000214.1:140000-435000 GCA_004794655.1 Marisa cornuarietis
ATAGATAAGGGAAAGGGGTGAGGTGGCATAACAAAGTCGACCAGCTACTGACGACCCTCGTCAAGACAAAGCTTCAGTTAATGGAGACAGCAATGGCCGCCTTCTCGCACAGACTGAGCAGTTGCTCCAGCAGATTGGGGAAAAAACAACAAAGGCTCTAACTGATCTGTGCCGAAGAATCAGGAAAATCATAAAATAAACGCAATTACAAGTTAAACCTCTTACAAAGAGAGAAAAAAGACTAAACAGTCCCAACACAGCAGAACCATCATCCAAGTGCTATACATAGTAAACATGGTGAAACTGTTAACTGCCTCAGGTACCTAGGACCTGATTTTGACTGCCAGCTCAAATGGACTATAAACTCTGACTATATTGTTAAAGGTGGCCAACAAAGAATGTACCTTCTGCGTCAGCCAAATAGTTTATTGTGTTAGCAAAGCAATCTTGGGCCGTTTCTACCAGTCGTTTACTGAGTCTTCTGTCTTTTTCATTTGTGTGCTGGTTCCGCACTGTCTGTCTGTCTGTCTGTCTGTCCATGACAGGAATAGTCTGAACAATATTGTCCACATCTGCTCTGAGATAACTGGTATCAAACAGAGGGATTTGGCTTCTTTTGTGATCAACAAATAGTCAGGAAAGTTCCCGCATGGTATCAACACCTCAACAGGGACTAAAGGGAGAGTTTGTGTTATTAACTTCAGGTAAACGCTGTGCTGTGTCTGTAGGTAGAAACAATAGGTACCTGTAGTCCACCTGCTCACTCACAGATGAGTTGTCAGTGTGTGTGTGTGTGTGTGTGTGTGTGTGTGTGTGTGTGTGTGTGTGTGTGTGTGTGTGTGTGTGTGTGTGTGTGTGCATTTCGATGGCCTACATGTAAGGTTGTTTTTAAGATTGTGTCACTTGCTCATCTTATGTTCCCACTTGCTCATATTTTTTCACACTTTTGTCCACTTGCTCATTTCTTTTATCACGTATTGTGTAACTATTCATGTATAGTAACTGACCACCTTCCCATGTTTAAATAGCCCACTGAGGACTAATAAAGTTGGTCATTGTCACTGTCATTGTCACTGTCATGGTCATTGTCACGGTCATTGTCACTGTCATTGTCATTGTCACTGTCATTGTCATGGTTAACAACGCTCGTCCAAGGCAAGTAATGCTTAGACTAGTCCCAAGCCCCTCAACTCCCCTAAGGAACTGTCAGCAGCAGAACCGTTTGTCTTCATATTAACCAGGAGTTGAGTTGAACAGATCTTCCACTTGTAGCATCCTGAAAGGAAAACACCGACATCATCAGGAGGATCTCTTCTACAATTTCATCGACTGAAAATGGACATTTGACAGTCTGGAATGTGGGGCTGTGATTTCATCCCTGGCCTGCCCTTCAGCTCAGATGTTGTCAATGCCACGTGACTTTCAGACTAAGTAGAGATTTCTCGACCTCCTCCTGTAGGACGAGTAGACCTCAACGTCAGTCATTTTCTTCGGGTGGCATTGGAGGACTCTGACATCTGTTTCAGCTGGAAACTGCCCAGGTCTTTGTATTATTCAGTCCATCGGCTCAATACAACAGTGTTTTGAGGGAGATGTTTGTGTCACTAAAAACAGAGACTACAACTTCTAAACTGTGGCTTTTGTGAAAACCACCGACTTCTACAGAAATGTGCAGCAAACTCTTGTAACCTGACAGCCTGATAACTTATCGATACGTACTGGTCAAGCTTATTCGACAATTACACCCTGAGAAAGAAGCACCAATGTGTGGTGTAATATTTGCCAAGGTTTCGATACTTGCTAGACCTAACCCCACAATGAACCGGTGATTGTTAGCAAAGCCGGGACTAGGTCGATGTGGAATGTCGTGTCGCAATCTTCTCGATACATACTGGTGACACCACCACAAATCGTTGCACCCTAACAGGACGGAAGTGGCTGGTGCATCACGCGCTGCACGTGATAGGGCGGACCCACGATATGAACAGAGACAAGCAGAGAAACAAGCAGAGAGGCCGCTGGATCGGGACACGTGAGTAACTTTCAGTTTGCCCGGACTTTTTCTCCTCCTGCAAGTCGCGAGGAGCGAACACGAAATCATCCTCCCACCCCAGCAAGGTTTGCAGCCTCCCTACCCCTGATGTATGAAGTCACTATCATGTGTATCCCCCGGAGTATCTAGTCACTGACATATTTACCCCCTCTTTGTCTAGTCACTAACGTATGTACCCCCCACCCACCCACCCCCTGACAGACGAAGCCCCCGGTTTCTGGGGAGAGCGCATCTCTTGTAAACATTGACTTCGTAGCGTGTTTTGAAGTGCATGCTGGGTAGACTTGTCACAGTGCATACACTAGTAACTAGAGGCTGTGTGTAGACCGCAGAAAGTGACTGTGAAAAGTCTCTGGAGTCTAACGGTTGCTTGTCTGTCGTGCAATGGATGCTCATCGGACTGTGTTCAGGCACTTTGTTACAACACTCACAGGTGCATCCGCACAATCAGTCGAGATGTAGACGTGTGAAACAAAATATAATAAGAAATAAAGGAAGAAATAATAATGTAGAAGAAATAATATATATATATACACACGGTGGTCATATACTTAACTTACTGCCTCCCCAAGTCTGCTCTGTCCTCTCACTCTAGAGGAGATATACAATGCAACAAGAGCTGACAGTCCACACAATACTCCACAGGTCAGGCGCAGTCCAGATGTCATATACAATCCTTGTAATAAGATGAGTAGGACACCAGTCACACCAGTCACACCAGTCAGTGCCGTGTGGTGTTAATGTAGACTATAGACTATAGAGGTCCTCAGTCCACACAACACCTCGCCTCCTCCAGAGGGACCTCCACTCCTCACCACTCACATGATCATCGGCAAAGTGAGTTGTTTTTCTTAGACAAGAGGCCGAGAGGCTTCTCCTCCACCTGGGGGTGTCCCTGCTCACCTTTTGATGTGGGAGCGAGTCAGGCAAGTTAGTAGGTACTCAAGAGTCTTCGCCCCCCCCCCCCGCCGTCGTGTGTTCAGACCAACGTGTCTCACCACTGGTCAGGGTTCACGGTCCCCCCCCGCCTTGACCCTCCCTTGTCATCAACAGAGGCGGTGGTAGCTGACCAGTGACCTGCTGGTCTAAATACACTCAACTACAGTGTAAATGTAGCAAAGACGTTTTCTACACTCAGTAAGAGATGAAAGCATGATAAATTCTGGGTCACCAAGTTGACATTTTGTAATTAGCACACATCTATTAATTGCAGGTAAAAGTAGGTCAATAAAGTCTGTCATTACAGTTGAATATATATACGCCGAGTCATTACGGCAGATAATCACAGGTTAGATTACAGGTCGATTACAGTTTTAAAGAATTTCCGGATGCTCATTCTAAGAGTAAATAAACTGATCCACTCTCATGAGCCGTTGAATCACAAACAAGCTGAGCACACGTGACACGTGTAACCATCGCCCGGATGTTGGTACAACAACTGCTTACATGTTGTCAACAAATGTTGTTTATCATACATCGTCTTCTAGGTCTGCACAAACAGCACTCTCCCCCCCCCTCTCTCTCTGGTCTGTTGTTGTCATTGTCGTTGTTTACATCCCGGAGACGGATGAAGTAGCTGAGGCCACGAGCCCTTCAGCCTGAGCTCTGACCCTTGTTCCTGTCTGGGTCATTTATCTACCGCCTGCTCACTAAAGTCAGCTGCTTCCGGTGCTTTGTGGTCGATTGTGAAACTTCTTGTGAGTGAGTGAGGGAGTGAGTGAGTATGACTGGTCAGTGAGTGAGTGAGGGAGTATGACTGGTCAGTGAGTGAGTGAGGGAGTATGACTGGTAGTGAGTGAGTGAGTGAGGATGACTGGTGAGTGAGTGAGTGAGTGAGTATGACTGGTAGTGAGTGAGTGAGTGAGGGAGTATGACTGGTAGTGAGTGAGTGAGTGAGTGAGTGAGTATGACTGGTAGTGAGTGAGTGAGTATGACTGGTAGTGAGTGAGTGAGTAGTGAGTGAGTGAGTGAGGATGACTGGTGAGTGAGTGAGTGAGTGAGTATGACTGGTAGTGAGTGAGTGAGGGAGTATGACTGGTAGTGAGTGAGTGAGTGAGGATGACTGGTGAGTGAGTGAGTGAGTATGACTGGTAGTGAGTGAGTGAGTGAGGGAGTATGACTGGTCAGTGAGTGAGTGAGGGAGTATGACTGGTAGTGAGTGAGTGAGTGAGGATGACTGGTGAGTGAGTGAGTGAGTGAGTATGACTGGTAGTGAGTGAGTGAGTGAGGGAGTATGACTGGTGAGTGAGTGAGTGAGTGAGGATGACTGGTGAGTGAGTGAGTGAGGATGACTGGTGAGTGAGTGAGTGAGTGAGGATGACTGGTGAGTGAGTGAGTGAGTGAGAATGACTGGTGAGTGAGTGAGTGAAGATGACTGGTGAGTGAGTGAGGATGACTGGTGAGTGAGTGAGTGAGTGACTTGTCCTCCAGATGCCGAGAGGCTGATGATGAGTTGACAAGGTAAACAAATTAAAAAGCCCCGCAGTCTGGTAAAGTCCTGTGGTGACTACAATGTGGCGAGTTGTTGGTGTGAGTTGTGTGGTGCTAACAACATCCTTAGCTACTGTCTACATTAACAGTCCTGTTAGCTACTGTCTACATCAACAGTCCTGTTAGCTACTGTCTACATCAACAGTCCTGTTAGCTACTGTCTACATTAACAAGCTACTGTCTACATCAACAGTGTTAGCTACTGTCTACATTAACAGTCCTGTTAGCTACTGTCTACATCAACAGTCCTGTTAGCTACTGTCTACATCAACAGTCCCGTTAGTTACTGTCTACATCAACAGTCCCGTTAGCTACTGTCTACATCAACAGTCCTGATAGCTACTGTCTACATTAACAGTCCCGTTAGCTACTGTCTACATCAACAGTTCCGTTAGCTACTGTCTACATTAACAGTCCCGTTAGCTACTGTCTACATCAACAGTCCTGTTAGCTACTGTCTACATCAACAGTCCCCTTAGTTACTGTCTACATCAACAGTCCCGTTAGCTACTGTCTACATCAACAGTCCCGTTAGCTACTGTCTACATTAACAGTCCCGTTAGCTACTGTCTACATCAACAGTCCTGTTAGCTACTGTCTACATCAACAGTCCTGATAGCTACTGTCTACATCAACAGTCCCGTTAGCTACTGTCTACATCAACAGTCCCGTTAGCTACTGTCTACATTAACAGTCCCGTTAGCTACTGTCTACATCAACAGTCCCGTTAGCTACTGTCTACATTAACAGTCCCGTTAGTTACTGTCTACATTAACAGTCCTGTTAGCTACTCTCTACATTAACAGTCCCGTTAGCTAACAGTCCCGTTAGCTGCCTTGTGCTTTAAATATTTTGTGTGTGTTGGCTGCTGTGTTACATTGTGTCTGTGTTGGCTACTGTGTTACATGTTGTCAGTGCTGACGCCTGTGTGTTACAAACATTCTGTAAACACGCCCCCTTGCCACTCGAGCACGAGCCGAGAATTAAGGAAGTGGTTTATTTGGCAAAACGTGATCAGGTGACTAGGTGGCGCTGACGAGACAGGAAAGTACAGCCATACAGTCAGTGTCACGGGTTACTTAGTCCTACACTACTTTACATGTCGCATGAAAAGGTCGGAGGAAAACAAAGATCTTCCTCCCCTGGACACCTGTGGGACTGTCTGGTCTCTTTGTTGCTGCTGGCTGAAAGTTGGTGAGCGACTGTCTACAGGTGGCTACATGCTACCCGACACCTGAGATACTCCAGGTTAAATGCTACACAATGCTACACTCCCTAGTGTGTGACTAAAGTGTGGTAAGCACCCGGACTCCTTCATTTCCTGCTTCACTGGCTCATATCACAAGCACAGCTTGTTACTGGTTACTGATAGTAGCTAAACTAACGGATAGTGGTAGTAGCTAAACTAACGGATAGTGGTAGTAGCTAAACTAACGGATACTGATAGTAGCTAAGCTAACGGATACTGATAGTAGCTAAGCTAACGGATAGTGGTAGTAGCGACACTAACTGATACTGATAGTAGCTAAACTAACTGATACTAATACCAGCTAAACTAACTGATACTGCATTATAGTAGCTAAACTAATACTAGCTATAATAACTGATACTAGCTAAACTTATACTAGCTAAACTAGCTGATACTAGCTAGATAAAGCTCAACAACAATACTACACTTGTCGTAGACGGAAAAATGCTGTGATATACTCACCGCTCCACCTGTAACAACAAAGGAACTAGCTAGTGGTAGTCAGTGTCAAGAGAAGGGACTAGCTAGTGTTAGTGAGTGTCAAGAGAAGGGACTAGCTAGTCCTAGTGAGTGTCAAGAGAAGGGACTAGCTAGTCCTAGTGAGTGTCAAGAGAAGGGACTAGCTAGTGCTAGTGAGTGTCAAGAGAAGGGACTAGCTAGTGCTAGTGAGTGTCAAGAGAAGGGACTAGCTAGTGCTAGTGAGTGTCAAGAGAAGGGACTAGCTAGTGCTAGTGAGTGTCAAGAGAAGGGACTAGCTAGTGCTAGTGAGTGTCAAGCTGGAAGTAATTCGGTGTAAATCAGTCCGCCACTTAGAGGGAAAGCTGATATTTCCCGGTGACTACAAACACGAGTTTCTCCTCCTCTTGTGTTGTGAGTGGCAGTGAGTTTGTAAAGTTCGGCAGAAAACTGTGGAAGAGGAAGGTTAGTGAGTTTGTCGGCGTGTGTACGTGTGTAACACTTATCTTGGACTGCACTGAGATTCTCACCGGTTTGTTAGACTGTCGGCCATTGACCAGACCTGCAAAATGCGGTGCTGTCATATTTTCTGAGGTTTTGTCACTCTCTACCCTCCCTCTCCATCTCTCGCTCGTTCTTCTGTTTGACGGGGGGGTGAGTGGGGGATGTGGTGTGCGCGTGCACCCCGCACCAAGGTGGGAGAATGGGAGTTAAAGGAGGTAAAAATGTAAAACGGGGACAGTCACAAGTCACAGGGCCAGAAGGAAAGGTGACAGTGCTATTGTCGGTGATAACACGACAAGCAGATATCTTGATAATTTTCATTGAAGTATTATCTGCACTCATTTATCATCTACTCTTTGCTTTTATCTGTCTCTTCATCGCAGTCACCAGCCGAGTCGAACAAACCCTGCTCTACTTACCTGTCTTGCCCAATCGCTTTACAACACCTGACCCATTTATATATCTGGTCCAGTCACATTGTAATACCAGACTTCGATCCCATTGTGCGTGAATACCCATACACGATAACAAGAATGTGTATGTGCCGTGAGATACACGATAACAAGAATGTGTATGTGCCGTGAGATACACGATAACAAGAATGTGTATGTGCCGTGAGATACACGATAACAAGAATGTGTATGTGCCGTGAGATACACGATAACAAGAATGTGTATGTGCCGTGAGATACACGATAACAAGAATGTGTATGTGCCGTGAGATACACGATAACAAGCACGTATATGTCTAGTGACGTAAGAGGACATACGTAACGTGACGGTGTGTAGACATGTAAGTCACACTGAGATACGTGACGGTGTGTAGACATGTAAGTCACATTGAGATACGTGACGGTGTGTAGACATGTAAGTCACACTGAGATACGTGACGATGTGTAGACATGTAAGTCACACTGAGATACGTGACGGTGTGTAGACATGTAAGTCAGTTGTGGATAGATTATGGTGTTAATCCTTGTATTTTCATCTACTTTACAGTTTGTCAGCGCAGCGCTACAACGTCCATCTTGATTACCTGTCGACACTTTCAGGTGTGATCCAGCCTCAGCGAGTGTTATCAAGTTTTTGAGGAAGACAACGGCATCTGATCATCACCTGCACCTCTCACCTGCGGAGCTCTCACTACTCTACTCTCCCACCCACCTACTCAAGAAACCATGTGGAAGCACGGTCTGTGTGGCTGCTTTGATAATTTCGGTATCTGTATCATCACCTACTTCGTGCCGTGCTACACCTTCGGCAAGAACGCCGAGGCTGTGGGCGAGTCCTGCTGTCTGTGCGGCCTCCTCTACTTCGTGCCCCTCGTCAACATCGCCGCTCTGCTGTCGGTGCGGGGCAAGGTCCGCGACAACTCCGGCATCCCGGGCGACTGCTGCACCGACCTCCTGACCATCCTCTTCTGTCACTTCTGTGCCCTCGTACAGGAGGCGCAAGAGGTCGAGACACCCAGCGAGCGGATTGTCATCATCAGGCAGTAAGAGGATTGTCAGTCAGCAGATTGTCATCATCAGGCAGTAAGAGGATTGTCAGTCAGCAGATTGTCATCATCAGGCAGTGATCTGTTAAGACGATCAGCTTCATAAAAGAAGATATCTTTAATCCTATTTATTTATTTATTTATGGTTCTGGGCTAATTATCCAGTGTTAGTGTTGATGTTATATTAGCGGTTTGAGGATGATGACTGCGGGTGTTTTAGTGCCGTTAGTCTACTTTGTTATTGTAGATGATTTGTGTTGAGCAATATGTACAAATATGTGCGCTATGAGCAATGTTTACACAGCACATGTGTTGTATGTGCTACATTGTATTTCGCACTGTAATCAGTCTGTCTGACGAGTTCAAGCTAATTGCTGATCACTGATTAACGAGTGCTGAAGTCTTCAGATGATCAATAGATTCCTGTACTTATCTCCTAATGTAATGAATTTATGAAAAGTTCTGTAATGGGCTCTTCTGTTCATTAATTATGTAATAGAGTCTTTCAATACATCTCGCTGTGTGAGTCTTTCAGTCAAGTGTCGCCCTGTAATCGGTTTTGTCAATGACATCTCGCTGTGTAATAAGCCCAACATGCGTGCTGACCTCTGACATTTCCTTATGCCCCTCGTTTAATTCAGGGCAACAGTCCGCAACTTGACATCTCCAGACTGCTGAGTGATGACAGTGTCACAACTTAACGTCATCCTGACATCTCCAGACTACTGAGTGATGACAGTGTCACACCTTAACATCATCTTGACATCTCCAGACTGCTGAGTGATGACAGTGTCACAACTTAACGTCATCCTGACATCTACTGACTACTGAGTGACGACAGTGTCACACATTAACATCATCCTGACATCTACTGACTACTGAGTGATGACAGTGTCACACCTTAACATCATCCTGACATCTACTGACTACTGAGTGATGACAGTGTCACACATTAACATCATCCTGACATCTACTGACTACTGAGTGATGACAGTGTCACACCTTAACATCATCCTGACATCTACTGACTACTGAGTGACGACAGTGTCACACATTAACATCATCCTGACATCTACTGACTACTGAGTGATGACAGTGTCACACCTTAACATCATCCTGACATCTACTGACTACTGAGTGATGACAGTGTCACAACTTATATCATCCTGACATCTCCTGACTACTGAGTGATAACAGTGTCCTGTATAATGACACAGTATCACGAGACACTAAGGTCTACAGACTGCTGTATGACAGTGTCACAATACATTGAGGTCTACAGACTGCTATATAATGACAGTGTCACAAGACACTGTGACAAGTTCCGCCACATCGGAGACCAACAATCTGAGGGACGTTTGCTCCATGGTTGACAGTTTTTCAGTCAAAAGATGACTGTTCGTCCTGTGAATAAAAATAAATGTTATTATTCATTTCCACACACAAAAGGCCCAGACGACCAATGACTGAGTACCAAAGAATCGCCAGACGACCAATGACTGAGTACCAAAGAATCGCCAGACGACCAATGACTGAGTACCAAAGAATCGCCAGACGACCAATGACTGAGTACCAAAGAATCGCCAGACGACCAATGACTGAGTACCAAAGAATCGCCAGACGACCAATGACTGAGTACCAAAGAATCGCTGGGTTAACATGAATCGTACAGTAAAGTGCAGTAGAAATATAAAGTTGGTCTTGAACACAGAAGGAAAGATGGGTTAAGATTAAAAATAGTGAAAATCGGTTTGAGAGAAAGAAGATGAAAGCATGTTATTCACGTGACCCTAACCCTTAGCCAGTCCAGCGGAACAGCTTGTACTTATTGTACTTACAGCACCTGGCGCCACTGACTTTTAGTGCCTTTTGCCGACTTTTGGTATTGTGGACCACTTCACTTCTTCTTTCATTAATTAAAGCCCTTCTTTGAATGTCGCTATCACTGACTCCTGTCTTTTTTTAATGTTACTTGATGTTCATGGCAAGATTGAATGTCACTTGATGTTCATGGCAAGATTGAATGTCACTTGATGTTCATGGCAAGATTGAATGTCACTTGATGTTAGTGGCAAGATTGAATGTCACTTGATGTTAGTGGCAAGATTGAATGTCACTTGATGTTCATGGCAAGATTGAATGTCACTTGATGTTCATGGCAAGATTGAATGTCACTTGATGTTAGTGGCAAGATTGAATGTCACTTGATGTTAGTGGCAAGATTGAATGTCACTTGATGTTCATGGCAAGATTGAATGTCACTTGATGTTCATGGCAAGATTGAATGTCACTTGATGTTAGTGGCAAGATTGAATGTCACTTGATGTTAGTGGCAAGATCACATGGCGCATCAAGATGTTTGTCAGCTGTAAGTAGTGTCAAGACACTTACAGAAGTAACTCTAACTGTACAAGTTACAATGTCAAAGTATCCAGTCAGTTGTTACACAATCAATATTCATATCACAGGAAACAACTCCTTGCAGAGCGACACAGACTTGAGTGATGTTCTTCCTTCTGCCTTCACATTTGACTGTCACGTGTCTGCCAAGTCATCAATGCCATGTATATTTATGCAAAAAACTTTCTTTCAATATCAAATGACAACAAAGAAATAATATAATAATTTAATAACAATTAATATAATACAATAATTTAATTACAATTTCTTATGACAGGCCCTCTTTCCTTTCTTTCTCTCTGTCTCACACACAAAGAAAAAAAAGAGACAGCATATTATTTCCGAGCTAAGGCATCTGTCTTGTGTCCACATATCACTGACATCGGTAAGAACTGACAACTTTGAAAACGACTTTGTTCAGTAAGAACTGCTCTGTGAACGTCTGTATCCATGTGACAAGATCAAGTTGCTCAAAGAGCAAGCTGACTGACAGACTGCTGTGGAAACTGCTCAGTGCTGATCGGAGTTCGCCATAAATCACTAATTTCACCACAAGAAAACAGACTGGAGAGACAGCCTTGCTCACACTGACAGACATCACCACCAGCCTTGTTCACACTGACAGACATCACCACCAGCCTTGTTCACACTGACAGACATGACCACCAGCCTTGTTCACACTGACAGACATCACCACCAGCCTTGTTCACACTGACAGACATCACCACCAGCCTTGTTCACACTGACAGACATCACCACCAGCCTTGTTCACACTGACAGACATCACACCAGCCTTGTTCACACTGACAGACATCACCACCAGCCTTGTTCACACTGACAGACATCACCACCAGCCTTGTTGGTTGGCTGGTTGGTTTATTTAGTGAGAAAGTGCTTCCACCTTGGGGGAAATGGAGTG
Organism: Marisa cornuarietis; assembly: GCA_004794655.1. Classification (NCBI taxonomy): domain Eukaryota; kingdom Metazoa; phylum Mollusca; class Gastropoda; order Architaenioglossa; family Ampullariidae; genus Marisa; species Marisa cornuarietis. Next base: position 151,569 of record SMMW01000214.1, read on the forward strand.
GGGAAGGAAACCGGAGTACCCGGAGAAAACCCCCAGCACCCAGCCCTACGAACAGGTGTCACATTCAGAGAGTGTCCAGAGATGAGATCTGAACCCTGAGCCGCTCACTGCAGTGGTGACAAGCGAGTGTTTCAACCACTACACTACCTACAGCCTTGTCCAGACTGACATTACCACCAGCCTTGCTCATGTGGCAAGGGAAGCTATCACATCGGTAACTATTCGCCTGCATTGCTACAAGTTCTCTCCCCTGGTCTAGGGGCGGTATGCTTGCGCAGTGGTTATCGCCTGTCACCAAAACAGTGAGTGTTGGCTGTATTGGGTTCAGCTCTCGTCTCGGGCACACTGTTCTTTCTCTGCATGTGGCATCTGTTTACAGGGCTGACTGCCTTACCGTGATATAGTGATATAGCCTTATTTGCTGACTGTCTTGCTATGATATATAGTGATATATCTTTAGTTGCTGACTGTCTTGCTATGATATAGTGATATAGCCTTAGTTGCTGACTGTCTTGCCATGATATAGTGATATAGCCTTAGTTAATGGCTGCCTTGCCGTGATATAGTGATATAGCTTTAGTTGCTGACTGTCTTGCTATGATATAGTAATAATATAGCCTTAGTTGCTGGCTGCCTTGCTATGATATAGTGATATAGCCTTAGTTGCTGACTGTCTTGCTATGATATCGTGATATAGTCTTAGTTGCTGACTGTCTTGCTATGATATAGTGATATAGCTTTAGTTGCTGACTGTCTTGATATGATATAGTGATATAGCTTTAGTTGCTGACTGTCTTGCTATGATATAGTAATAATATAGTCTTAGTTGCTGGCTGTCTTGCCATGATATAGTGATATAGCTTTAGTTGCTGACTGTCTTGCTATGATATAGTGATATAGCTTTAGTTGCTGACTGTCTTGCTATGATATAGTGATATAGTCTTAGTTGCTGGCTGCCTTGCCATGATATAGTGATATAGCCTTAGTTGCTGACTGTCTTGCCATGATATATAGTTATATAGCCTTAGTTGCTGGCTGCCTTGCTATGATATAGTGATGTAACCTTAGTTTCTGGCTCAACATAAAACCCCAATTCTACCCCAGCTCCTTGGTCTGACCCCTGTATGTCACCTCTAAAATGTTGGCTGATTTTTCTAGCTTTGTGTTTCTTTTTCTACCTTCCTCCCTTTCTTCTCAGTACTGAGTGGCAAAAATCACCGGCAAATACAGTTGTGCAGTTTCAAGAAATATAAATATTTATTGTAGGTTTGTTTATCGAATCAACTCTTTGTTTACTGCACTTTCTCTTTCTCATACTCACTTGCTCAATACTATAGACATAGAGTACTGTATATATCAGATACAGTGCAAGAAACTACTGCCTCAATAAAATAATATATAATAATAATAATAATAATAGTGAAGATTTGTATAGCGCATATTGACACTCATAGAGAGCATGCTCTTAGCGGTTAAAACGAGGAAGAGACGTGGACTAAGTAGATACAGAACACAGGGGATGAAAGAAAACGACAGTACTGACGAAACAGAAAACAAAAGGCATCAAGTAACAGGAACAGAGAAATATAGGGATTCTGCGAGAAAGATGGGTAAAGTAGCAAGAGGGAAGGGGGGAGGTTAAGAAGTACGAGCATTGTGCGGACTGTGTTAGGAGAAATGCTCAAGGAAGAGGTGCGTTTTCAGTGCAGATTTGAAAGATTCAGTTGTAGGAAGATGGCGGATATGGAAAGGAAGAGAGTTCCATTGTTTTGCAGCACAGTAGCCAAAGTCCTGTGACCATATGTTGTAGTTCTGGTGACAGGAACAGTTAGGGTACGGTCGTCAGACGAAGAGCGGAGTTGTCTGGCCGGAGAGTAAGGGATGAGAAGTTCAGAGAAATAGTCAGGACAGGAGCCAGCAAAGAAATTAAAACACAGCACAGACAGTTTGTACTGAATGCCAGAACGGATGGGTAGCCAGTGTAGAAAACAAAGGAGAGGAGTGACATATTAGTACGATAGATACTGACACTATATATAGTATATAGTATTGTTGATACTGACTCTAGTGCCTCTATGTAATATATATATATATATATTTAACTACAGATACTGACTCTAGTTCCTCAATATAATATAAATGATATTATATTATGTCTAGGTATTGACTTCAATGCCTCAATATATATATATATAACTATAGATGCTGACTCTAGAGGCTCTATGTAATATATACATATAAAATATATATTACCTCTCTTGCTTTCATACAATATACTGTATCAATGCTGCCTGTAATGCCTCCATACAAGACATATATGTATAGAGAGAGAGAGCCTCTAGTGCCCTAATACAGTATACTGTACATATATCTATATATAGATACTGTCTCTATTGACTCATATAATACCCTGTATATACTTCTTCTACTATTTTCATACAATTTATACAATATTGCTTCTACTGCCTTAAAAAAATATACTGTGTATATTGTCTGCTGCCTTCAAACAATATGTAGATATATATATACTTCAATATGCCACCTCTTTTACCTTTACACAATATAATATAGATATATATTTAGATATACTGCCACTACTGCCTACAATATTACTCGATATAGTGTCTCTACTGCCTTTATGCAAAATATATATACATACACGACCTCTTTTGCATCAAACAATACACTGCATACACTGCCACACGACCGACCTCACACACCTCTACACTACCTGCCAGACCTCACACACCTCTACACTACCTGCCAGACCTCACACACCTCTACACTACCTGCCAGACCTCACACACCTCTACACTACTCTACACTACCTGCCAGACCTCACACACCTCTATACTACCTGCCAGACCCCTACACTACCTGCCAGACCTCACACTCCTCTACACTATCTGCCAGACCTCACACACCTATACACTACCTGCCAGACCTCACACACCTCTATACTACCGGCTACCTGCCTGTTTCTGTTCGGGTAGGCGATGCCGATGTTCCTTTTGTAACTTGGGCACGTGACTTAGGTTACATAATGTCTGCTGACATGTCTCTTGATAAACATGTCTCTCACATTTGTCGATCTGCATACTATGAGCTCCAGAAGATCAGCTCCATTCGCCATACTCTGTCCGTCTCAATCACCAAAATTCTTATCTGCTCGTTTATTCTGTCTAAACTAGACTACTGCAACTCTCTTCTTGCTGGCTGTCCTCAATACCTCCTTGATAAGCTTCAGAAGGTCCAGAACTCAGCTGCTCGTCTCGTTTTTCGGACTCGCAAACATGATCATGTCTCACCACGTCTTCGCTCTCTTCATTGGCTGCCAGTTAAAGCTACAATAGACTACAAGCTCTCAACTCTCTGCTATGCTTTCTTCGCAGGTCACTCCCCCCCCCAGCTACTTTAATGAAATCTTGTCTGTCAAAACTCCTGCCCGAAACCTTCGCTCCTCATCTGACTCCCGCATTTTATCCCTCCCTCTCACAAAGACAGTCACATACGGACAACGGATGATCTCCCTTTGTGCTGCTCAGCAGTGGAACTCTCTACCACATCACATTCGCCACTCAGCCTCTAAGGCTGCATTCAAACCTCTCTTAAAACATATCTGTTTACAAAGTACTATTCCTGACTTGTACCTCATCTTTATGTTGTCCAGTGTCCCTATGTGTACCTCACTGTCTATTGGTTGTTATGTTTCGTTCTATCAAATTGTACTGCGCAGAGAGTGCCATCTATCTTATTCGTGATTCTGCGCATTATAAGTTTGCATTATTATTATTATTACCTCACACAAGTCTACACTACCTGCCAGACCCCTACACTACCTGTCAGACCTCACACACCTCTACACTACCTGCCAGACCTCACACACCTCTACACTACCTGCCAGACCTCACACACCTCTACACTACCTGCCAGACCTCACACACCTCTACACTACCTGCCAGACCCCTACACTACCTGCCAGACCTCACACACCTCTACACTACCTGCCAGACCTCACACACCTCTACACTACCTGCCAGACCTCACACACCTCTACACTACCTGCCAGACCTCACACACCTCTACACTACCTGCCAGACCTCACACACCTCTACACTACCTGCCAGACCTCACACACCTCTACACTACCTGCCAGACCTCACACACCTCTACACTACCTGCCAGACCTCACACACCTCTACACTACCTGCCAGACCTCACCTCTACACTACTCTACACTACCTGCCAGACCTCACACACCTCTACACTACCTGCCACACTGCAATAAAGACACAGTTGACCTAAGAAATCTATTTATAGATTCTGTTTGTAGCACTAATACACACCAACAAGTCAAAATCACAAAAAGTTCAAAGGTTTTAAGTTTAATACAAATGAAGTGGCTCACCAGCACCAGAAGTATAATGGAAACAAGACATCACAGCAACTAAAAGATAGGAAAGTACACAGGATGTTACAGCGACATAAGGAACATGGGACATGACAGGGCAATGGTATGTTTAGTATGTAGTATGTTCAGTATGTTGCATACTGCTTAGTATGTTAAGTATTACATACTACACAAATCATCGTCAGAAAACACATTTGCACTGAAGGTTATTGGTGAAACATCTACAGGTAAGAAAACATTAAAATGTAAACATATTGCAGTCCATGGCAAAGCCTGACTGCCATTCTATGTCACACCTAGAATACATTATGTGGTATGGGGGTAATTACCTTACCCTGACTGCCATTCTATGTCACACCTAGAATACATTATGTGGTATGGGGGTAATTACCTTACCCTGACTGCCATTCTATCTCACACCTAGAATACATTATGTGGTATGGGGGTAATTACCTTACCCTGACTGCCATTCTATGTCACACCTAGAATACATTATGTGGTATGGGGGTAATTACCTTACCCTGACTGCCATTCTATCTCACACCTAGAATACATTATGTGGTATGGGGGTAATTACCTTACCCTGACTGCCATTCTATCTCACACCTAGAATACATTATGTGGTATGGGGGTAATTACCTTACCCTGACTGCCATTCTATCTCACACCTAGAATACATTATGTGGTATGGGGGTAATTACCTTACCCTGACTGCCATTCTATCTCACACCTAGAATACATTATGTGGTATGGGGGTAATTACCTTACCCTGACTGCCATTCTATCTCACACCTAGAATACATTATGTGGTATGGGGGTAATTACCTTACCCTGACTGCCATTCTATCTCACACCTAGAATACATTATGTGGTATGGGGGTAATTACCTTACCCTGACTGCCATTCTATCTCACACCTAGAATACATTATGTGGTATGGGGGTAATTACCTTACCCTGACTGCCATTCTATCTCACACCTAGAATACATTATGTGGTATGGGGGTAATTACCTTACCCTGACTGCCATTCTATCTCACACCTAGAATACATTATGTGGTATGGGGATAATTACCTTACCCTGACTGCCATTCTACCTCACACCTAGAATACATTATGTGGTATGGGGATAATTACCTTACCCTGACTGCCATTCTACCTCACACCTAGAATACATTATGTGGTATGGGGGTAATTACCTTACCCTGACTGCCATTCTATCTCACACCTAGAATACATTATGTGGTATGGGGGTAATTACCTTACCCTGACTGGCATTCTATCTCACACCTAGAATACATTATGTGGTATGGGGGTAATTACCTTACCCTGACTGCCATTCTATCTCACACCTAGAATACATTATGTGGTATGGGGGTAATTACCTTACCCTGACTGCCATTCTACCTCACACCTAGAATACATTATGTGGTATGGGGGTAATTACCTTACCCTGACTGCCATTCTATCTCACACCTAGAATACATTATGTGGTATGGGGATAATTACCTTACCCTGACTGCCATTCTACCTCACACCTAGAATACATTATGTGGTATGGGGATAATTACCTTACCCTGACTGCCATTCTACCTCACACCTAGAATACATTATGTGGTATGGGGATAATTACCTTTACCTGACAAGAATTTTAACAAGTGTTCAAGTGTAAGTTTTTATTGTGGAGTTGCCGTCAAACTGTCTTGCGTGTATCGTCGGTGAGCGTTTAACAGTTGCTTTCCTAACCAACAGTCGTTAACTTTATCGTCGGTTACTTAACCAATGTCCATGAAGAGACCCCCTGGTCCACACTCAAGTGACAACATGACGTGTTGCTGTGAGAGTAGACTTTTATTTCTTTGGTTTGACCTGCTCAGGGAGATATCTTTGGTTTGTGGTGTAGTGAAAGTGGAATGGTGCTGAGGCAAGGGCTGGAGGGGAGAAGAACACAAAAGTTGTAGAAATTTCAAATTTTTTGTTGTTTTCTTGTGCTAGACCACAGTCATGAGAGGAAGGTGACTGATATTAGATGCTGCATTTCAGTAATAAAATGAGACATGGTTAACAACATACAGACACAGTTAAATGAAGACTTGAGATAGTTAGTAATCCTAACCCTCACCTATTACAGTAATATCAGACATATTTAATGACATACAGACACAGTGAATATAGTCAAAGTTGTTTCCAAAATGAAATAAGAAATTGACATGACATGTAGCATTATAGTAATCAAAGGAGGCTGGCAGGGCAGAGTGGGTTTGTGTATGTGAGTGCCTATGTGTGTGTGTGTGTGTGTGTGTGTTAATAAGCTTCATGTGTATGTATATGTATAGTTGTATACATTGCTTGAATTGCTTGAAAGTCACTGGCGTAATATACGTACATAATTACATTGCTTGAAAGTCACTGGCGTAATATACGTACATAATTACATTGCTTGAAAGTCACTGGCGTAATATACGTACATAATTACATTGCTTGAAAGTCACTGGCGTAATATACGTACATAATTACATTGCTTGAAAGTCACTGGCGTAATATACGTACATAATTACATTGCTTGAAAGTCACTGGCGTAATATACGTACATAATTACATTGCTTGAAAGTCACTGGCGTAATATACGTACATAATTACATTGCTTGAAAGTCACTGGCGTAATATACGTACATAATTACATTGCTTGAAAGTCACTGGCGTAATACATAATAACATGTATATGTGAGTGCGTGTCTTTACTTGAAAAGTATTCGCTTATAGTGTGTTTACCTCCCCTCTATTCAATGTCTGCTTCTAACCCTGCTTCTGTTTCTTGTACTTTTCTACCAAAACTGTTATCATGCACACTGAGTAGAGTGAAGAGTGGAGCCAACCCTGACCCTGACCCTGACCCTGACCGATGAAATCTCGCCAGACATCTACTGAAAAGTCACAATGTCTGACGGCTGTCCACACACGTCACAAAAGACCATACGTTGTGAGGTGGGTTCTTCATCATCCCTACCGTCACAGCCCGTCCTTAGTGTAGTTTTTTGTTTCCCTGACAACCGTCACAATACCCTTAATATTTCATCGCCGTCACAATACTTATTCCATTAAATCATCAACATGGCGGTCACAGTTCTTCAAAAATTCCGTCAAATCAACGTTACTGTCAGGGACAGAAATACGCACTGTTGGAAAAGGTACGTAGAGGACGTAAACTGAACGTCACACTGCGCACGTGAAGAACTAGAGAAAACGTCACACTGACAATGTAGACAACTAGAGTGAACGTCACGCTGACAATGTGAACAAGTAGAGAGAACGTCACACTGACAATGTGGATAACTAGAGAGAACGTCACACTGACAATGTAGACAACTAGAGTGAACGTCACGCTGACAATGTGGAGAACTAGAGTGAACGTCACGCTGACAATGTGGACAAGTAGAAAGAACGTCACACTGACAATGTGGATAACTAGAGAGAACGTCACACTGACAATGTTTAAAACTAGAGAGAACGTCACACTGACAATGCGGAGAACTAAAGAGAACGTCACACTGACAATGTGGGAAAACTACAGAGAACGTCACACTGACAACGTGGACAACTAGAGAGAACGTCACACTGACAATGCGGGAAAACTACAGAGAACGTCACACTGAAAATGCGGGAAAACTACAGACAACGTCACACTGACAATGTGGACAACTAGAGAGAACGTCACACTGACAATGCGGAGAACTAGAGAGAACGTCACACTGACAATGTGGAAAACTAGAGAGAACGTCACACTGACAACGTGGAGAACTAGAGAGAATGTCACACTGAAAATGTGGACAGCTAGAGAGAACGTCACACTGACAACGTGGAAAAACTACAGAGAACGTCACACTGACAATGTGGACAACTAGAGAGAACGTCACACTGACAGTAATGTCTCTCATCTTGTAACTATAAATAGTGTTGTAACCTTTATGTTGTTAATGTCTCTCATCTTGTAACTATAAATAATGTTGTAACCTTTATGTTGTTAATGTCTCTCATCTTGTAACTATAAATAGTGTTGTAACCTTTATGTTGTTAATGTCTCTCATCTTGTAACTATAAATAGTGTTGTAACCTTTTACTGTCTCTCATCTTGTAACTATAAATAATGTTGTAACCTTTATGTTGTTAATGTCTCTCATCTTGTAACTATAAATAGTGTTGTAACCTTTATGTTGTTAATGTCTCTCATCTTGTAACTATAAATAGTGTTGTAACCTTTATGTTGTTAATGTCTCTCATCTTGTAACTATAAATAGTGTTGTAACCTTTTACTGTCTCTCATCTTGTAACTATAAATAATGTTGTAACCTTTATGTTGTTAATGTCTCTCATCTTGTAACTATAAATAGTGTTGTAACCTTTATGTTGTTAATGTCTCTCATCTTGTAACTATAAATAGTGTTGTAACCTTTTACTGTCTCTCATCTTGTAACTATAAATAGTGTTGTAACCTTTATGTTGTTAATGTCCCTCATCTTGTAACTATAAATAATGTTGTAAGCACAATGTTGTCAATGTCGTAATATTAATGCTCACAATCTTAGTGTTGTAGCAGTCGTTGTTAATGTCCATAGTCTTATCAGAGAGACTATACCTATATATCTATATATATCTAGTCTCTCTGGTCTTGTGACCATTAAGCTGCTGCCTCCTGAGAATTGTTACAAGTTAGCCTCATAACATTACTCCTGTTGCGTGTTATCGTGGGATAATGTGGTAATACGAGAAATATTTCTACCCGAGCGCGGCCCACCCGACTGCCACCAGAACCTTGACACTCGCCTCTTGAAGGAAGAGCGCTGGCGGGCTGTTAGCGTGACATAGTGTAAAAGCCATCATAATCAAATCTGGCCTCGCCAGGCGCCGGTCGATACCCAGGGTGAGTTCCTGTCAAGACAAGAGTGTGGAGGGCGATAAGTCAGACTAGTCCTCAACAGTCAACACCATGTCACGTGGCTGGAGTGTAGAAGTCAGCGTGTCCTACAGGAGTCGGCACCACATTACACAGAGCTAAGGTTGATAACACTACATCTCACACACAGAGCTAAGGTTGATAACACTACATCTCACACACAGAGCTAAGGTTGATAACACTACATCTCACACACAGACCTAAGGTTGATAACACTACATCTCACACACAGACCTAAGGTTGATAACACTACATCTCACACACAGACCTAAGGTTGATAACACTACATCTCACACACAAAGCTAAGGTTGATAACACTACATCTCACACAGCTACAAGCTCTCAACACTATGTCTCACAGAGCTAAGGTTGGTAACACGTTGACCTCAACTGGCCAGAGTCGTGTCCCCTTCCTCTGGCCACACACACCAGGAATGACTGGTGTGCACATCTGATGACAGGCAGATCCACTACACATATCAACTGATGACAGGCAGATCCACTACAAATATCAACTGATGACAGGCAGATCCACTACACATATCAACTGATGACAGGCAGATCCACTACAAATATCAACTGATGACAGGCAGATCCACTACACATATCAACTGATGACAGGCAGATCCGCTACAAATATCAACTGATGACAGGCAGATCCACTACACATATCAACTGATGACAGGCAGATCCGCTACAAATATCAACTGATGACAGGCAGATCCACTACACATATCAACTGATGACAGGCAGATCCACTACACATATCAACTGATGACAGGCAGATCCGCTACAAATACCAGCTGCCACTCTAGTCAACGCTAATCAAGACATATTCCAGGAGTTATTAGTGTTGATAAACTGACTCCTGTCACACAAACTAACGCTACTACCACTGGCGTTAACATAATCCTGAAATTATTATCACAAAGAAACACAGACTGCAGAAGCTAAAGCTGCTGTCACGATGTGTTATTAAAATAATTCTCAAGTTGTCATCAAAAGGAAATGACGACTGCAAGCACAATCACTGATGGCAATCGCCGTGTGCACGCGCCATGAACGTCAACACAAGCGGCACTCGCCCACTGGGCACGTCAAGCCCCACACATCACGGGCTAGAAGTCGGAGACTGGCTGCAAGCGCATCCCTAGAGGCGAGCACGGACCGCATCCCGCATGTCAGGCGCGGGTGTGGTGGGGGTGGGTGTGGGTGGGGGGTGGAGTTAGTTGCACGGCGAGTGGGGGGAACGTGGATGGAAGGGGGGAAGGGGGTTTGGGCGCGACAGCCTCCCGTCCCCAGCGAGAGTTGCTGTGGTGATGCGCTAATGCCAGCGACAACGGCTTCCTCAACACACACACACAGACAGTATAGACAGTATAGACAGCAGTACAGACATGATATACAGACAGTATAGACAGCAGTACAGACATGATATACAGACAGTATAGACAGCAGTACCGACATGATATACAGACAGTATAGACAGCAGTACAGACATGATATACAGACAGTATAGACAGCAGTACCGACATGATATACAGACAGTATAGACAGCAGTACAGACATGATATACAGAAAGTATAGACAGCAGTACAGACATGATATACAGACAGTATAGACAGCAGTACCGACATGATATACAGACAGTATAGACAGCAGTACCGACATGATATACAGACAGTATAGACAGCAGTACAGACATGATATACAGACAGTATAGACAGCAGTATAGACATGATATACAGACAGTATAGACAGCAGTACAGACATGATATACAGACAGTATAGACAGCAGTACCGACATGATATACAGACAGTATAGACAGCAGTACAGACATGATATACAGACAGTATAGACAGCAGTACAGACATGATATACAGACAGTATAGACAGCAGTACCGACATGATATACAGACAGTATAGACAGCAGTACAGACATGATATACAGACAGTATAGACAGCAGTATAGACATGATATACAGACAGTATAGACAGCAGTACAGACATGATATACAAACAGTATAGACAGCAGTGCAGACATGATATACAGACAGTATAGACAGCAGTACATACATGATATACAGACAGTATAGACAGCAGTGCAGACATGATATACAGACAGTATAGACAGCTGTATAGACATGATATACAGACAGTATAGACAGCAGTATAGACATGATATACAGACAGTATAGACAGCAGTACAGACATGATATACAAACAGTATAGACAGCAGTGCAGACATGATATACAGACAGTATAGACAGCAGTACAGACATGATATACAGACAGTATAGACAGCAGTGCAGACATGATATACAGACAGTATAGACAGCTGTATAGACATGATATACAGACAGTATAGACAGCAGTATAGACATGATATACAAACAGTATAGACAGCAGTACAGACATGATATACAGACAGTATAGACAGCAGTACAGACATGATATACAGACAGTATAGACAGCAGTACAGACATGATATACAGACAGTATAGACATTTCCACACACACAACCTACAGGCAACAGTATAGACATTTCTTGAAGGCACAAACAAAACAGATATAGAGGTGGTGTAGGACTAAAATCACGGGTAGCACTGGCCTGCCACTCGCGCCTGCATCCGGTTCTTTCCGGCTGACGAGAGAGGGGGGGTGGGGGGAAGCTGGCCTTGGGACGCACAACATCAGCCTGACGTGCTGCTCGCGCCAACTGACTAGCACGTCACGCGCTGTGCGAGGATTTGGAGGCCGGCAACTTAAGTAAATTACGGGCCCTGATCTGATTAGGCAGCCAAACAGTCTATTGATTTCCCAGGCCGGATATTTGCTTTGCTTTTCGCCTGGTAGGTTTCATTGGCTCCCCCCACCCCCCACATCTCCAGTGACAGGCCAGGGTGACGTGCCGAGAGACGGAGGGCAAAATGTTCACCCCAAAAACATAAAAAAACAAAATTTCCAAAACTCTGGCCGATCCCTAAAGAAAGCCGTGGCGAATTGTCTCCCTTGCAAAGCCAGCGTTTGCTGACCTTTGATCTCAGTGATGCTTCCTCTCAAGTGTCAGGCCATTTCTTCCTGAGCATAGCCCTAGCATGCTACCATGGTAGTCAGTGGTCTCTCGGTGTCAGGACTGTGGCCTGGCATCTTAACATAGAATTCAGTGGTCTCCCAATTTCAAGACCTCATAAGTGACGATAAGTAACGCGCCGTCTTTAAATTTCTTTCATTACACCAAGAAAGAATTGAACTCGTCGACTCGACACTTGTTCAACCTGTCACTGACCTGTGCGAAGTAATCCCTTGTATGTGTTACTTGGTGACACTTGCTACGCTCACCATAGTATGTGTTACTTGCTGTAATCACCACGGTGTTACTTGGTGACACTTGCTACGCTCACCATAGTATGTGTTACTTGCTGTAATCACCACGGTGTTACTTGGTGATACTTGCTACACTCACCATAGTATGTGTTACTTGCTATGCTCACCATGGTGTTACTTGGTGACACTTGCTACACTCACCATAGTATGTTACTTGCTATGCTCACCATGGTGTGTGTTACTTGCTGTAATTACCATGGTGTTACTTGGTGACCCTTGCTATACTCACCATAGTATTGTTACTTGCTATGCTCACCATGGTGTGTGTTACTTGCTGTAATTACCATGCTGTTACTTGGTGACACTTGCTACACTCACCATAGTATTGTTACTTGCTATGCTCACCATAGTGTGTGTTACTTGCTGTAATCACCATGGTGTTACTTGGTGGCACTTGCTACACTCACCATAGTATGTGTTACTTGCTATGCTCACTATGGTATGTGTTACTTGTTGACACTCGCTGAACTCACAGTGATATGTGTCACTTTGTGACACTTGTTACACCCATCATGTTACTTGGTGACACTTGCTACACTCACCATAGTATTGTTACTTGCTATGCTCACCATGGGATGTTTTACTTACTAAAGCCATACACACAAAACATATATCCCCTATAAAGATATATATATACACATACACTTACCATTATTTACACATACACAGGTATATATACATACACACACGCAGGCACACACACACACACACACACACATCACGCCCAGAAAAGAACTGAAGATATTGTGAACAATAGTCAGGCAGACAGACGACAAGATCGACCTCTGCAACAATACAAAACAAGTCATCTTTGTCATCTTTGCCATCTTTGTCAGGAAAGTGCTGTGTGCCGACAGTAACAGTCCACCATTACTGTACACAAAACATCCACACAGACTGTAACACACCATAAAATGTCGACCCCCTCCCCAGGTCTAGACTTCATTTGTAATTATTTACACTGGCTACACTGGTACTTGAGTGTAATTATTTACACTGGCTACACTGGTACTTCAGTGTAATTATTTACACTGGCTACACTGGTACTTGTGTGTAATTATTTACACTGGCTACACTGGTACTTGAGTGTAATTATTTACACTGGCTACACCGGTACTTGTGTGTAATTATTTACACTGGCTACACTGGTACTTGAGTGTAATTATTTACACTGGCTACACTGGTACTTGAGTGTAATTATTTACACTGGCTACACTGGTACTTCAGTGTAATTATTTACACTGGCTACACTGGTACTTCAGTGTAATTATTTACACTGGCTACACTGGTACTTGTGTGTAATTATTTACACTGGCTACACTGGTACTTGAGTGTAATTATTTACACTGGCTACACTGGTACTTGAGTGTAATTATTTACACTGGCTACACTGGTACTTGAGTGTAATTATTTACACTGGCTACACTGATACTTCAGTGTAATTATTTACACTGGCTACACTGTTACTTCAGTGTAATTATTTACACTGGCTACACTGATACTTCAGTGTAATTATTTACACTGGCTACACTGGTACTTGTGTGTAATTATTTACTCTGGCTACACTGGTACTTGTGGTATCTCTCATCTCTAGTCACACCAGTCGGAATGTCTCATTGTGCCACTCACACTAGCAAAACAAAGAGACGAGGTGGACACCGGAATGAGACATGCACGTGCGTGTCTTATGTATGTGTTGCTTGTAGACATGGATTATAACCGGGGTACATGAGTGCACAAATGAGTCTTTCAAAGTCTAGGAATGTGGAACTGACACAAGTAGAAAATAACATCTCGATATATCGATCAATGGTGATAATGACACAAGGCTGGTGTGATATTATATATATATCGATCAATGATGATAATGACACAAGGCTGGTGTGATATTATAGAGAGAGAGATCAATGGTGATATTATATATATATATCGATCAATGATGATAATGACACAAGGCTGGTGTGATATTATATAGAGAGAGATCAATGATGATATTATATATATATCGATCAATGGTGATAATGACACAAGGCTGGTGTGATATTATATAGATATATATCGATCAATGATGATAATGACACAAGGCTGGTGTGATATTATATAGAGAGAGATCAATGGTGATATTATATATATATATCGATCAATGATGATAATGACACAAGGCTGGTGTGATATTATATAGAAAGAGATCAATGGTGATATTATATATATATATATATATCGATCAATGGTGATAATGACACAAGGCTGGTGTGATATTATATAGAGACAGATCAATGGTGATATTATATATATATATCGATCAATGATGATAATCACACAAGGCTGGTGTGATATTATATATATATATCGATCAATGATGATGATAACACAAGGCTGGTGTAATTATTTGTAAGCATAACGAGCGATGATGATAATGACACAAGGCTAGGGAGTAGGTGATCCCCATCAGATTGTTGAAGGGTAGACAGGGAGGAGGAAATAAGATGGTGTGGAAAAAATAAATAAAAGTCTGGAGGGAAATTGATGAGAGTGTGAAATAACTTGACAATAGATGAGGATGGAAGAAGATTGATCAGGATCAAAGGAAGTCGATGAAATGGCGGAACGAAATTGATGAGAGTGTGAAAACAATGTAGGAGGGCGGACGACTCGCTTCACGGTGCCTGAGTACCCCGAGGACGACAGGGAAGCCAGCGGATGGCAGGGGTGGGCGGTCACTAAATAATTCACAAGACGCCAGGCGCTGTGTGGTCGGCGACCAGTTTGTTCCCCCCCACCAAACACACACACACACACACAATATCGCACGTGCGGCATGAAGACAAAGATGGCCGCCGACCGCACGACTAGAACATTCCCGTCCTGGCAGCAGGAGCAGGCTGGCTGTTGCTGACGACAGGAGTGGATGTGGACCAGTTGTTTGTGTCGAGGGAGGGGAAAACCAGTTGTTTGTGTCGGGGAGGGAAAACCAGTTGTTTGTGTCGAGGAGGGAAAACCAGTTGTTTGTGTCGGGGGGAGGGGAAAACCAGTTGTTTGTGTCGAACTCAAAGAGTAAAAGACTGCGAGGGGAGGCGAGGACAGAGACTTGCACCCGATGTTATTATCACGGGAAGTGACAAGGGGGTGTCTAATAAATGACGCTAGACTTCATGAGGAGGGGTTAGGGTTAGGGGTGTATACTTATCACCGTTTGGGTTAATGGAGAGGGTCAGAGCTAGTGTCAGGGTTAGTGAGAGGGTCAGAGCTAGTGTCAGGGTTAGTGAGAGGGTTAGAGGTAGTGGGGTATACCTATCAGTTTGAGGGTTAGTGGAGAAGGTTAGGTTTAGTTGGATACACCCGTCAATTTGAGGGTCAGTGGAGAAGGTGGAGTACCTGTCAGGGTTACAGTTATTGAGGGTTAGGGTTAGTAGGGTACACATTTCAGGGTTAGGTTTAGTGGAGATGTTCATAATTATGATTCATAAAGATGTTAGAAAAGTTATTGACTTTGACCTCATTGAACAGAGAGAGCAGTGGGACGTGGAGTTGTCTGCCGTTAACTGCCTTTCACTGAACCAGATGATAGGGATAGTTTAGTGTTTGTTTGCTTGTTGTTGTTGTCATAGTTGTTGTTGTTGATGATGATGTTGTTGTTGTTTTGCATCGGTTGAAAGTAGGGCCAGGCCATGTAATTTCACGTGAAACTCCGCCCAGTGTTGCTACGGCACATTGATTGGAGTGAACGTGGAGTGCTGGCTTCCTGGCATCAAAGTTCTTCCAACGTTTGTTGTTATGGTGACAGACTTGACAGCAAGGCATATGGTTGTCAATCTGCCAGACAAATATCACACACACACACACACACACACACACACACACACACACATCCCCACACATAAACACACATGTGCACGCACCCACGCACGCACTCACGCATTCACGCAAACGGGTAAAGAGAAGAAGCGAGTATGTTGACGCTCAGTGCCGGCTGATAGCGTGTTGCACGTGCATGGGCGCCTCGCATGAATAAATGATGGAGTGAGTCTCCTGAGACCCACAGCCATGGACGTGCTGCAGCTTTTCCCCCCTTAGATGAGTGCAGCGGTGCATTGCGGCAGTCAGTTGGACTCCCGGGGGTAGGCACTCCCAGCTGTGCCGTGTGGCGGTCAGTGGGACTCCCGGGGGCAGGCACTCCCAGCTGTGCCGTGTGGCAGTTAGTGGGACTCCCGGGGGCAGGCACTCCCAGCTGTGCCGTGTGGCAGTCAGTGGGACTCCCGGGGGTGAGACACTCCCAGCATTGTCTCCACCGTCCATCACTGTCCTAAAGCAATCACCTGTCAGCTGTTTTCACCCTCGCGCATCGTGTCATGTTTCGCCACTAGCGACCATCATTCTCTTGGCAGTCGCAGAGACCATCAGACAAAGTGATTTGTGCATATGCGTGAGTCTGTGTGTGTGTGTGGGGGGGGGGTTGTAGTAATAGTAGTAGTAAAGTTACTTGTGGTGGCGATGGTGACACAGCTGCTGTGGGATGTGTCAGTCCTGTTTAGTGACATGAGCGCCTGACAGGAAATAAGACAATTGCCGACAGACTACAACATATTACCAACAGACTGAGAGACATTTCTAACAGACTGAGAGATTTTCAAGAGACTGAGAGACAGTAATAGTAGAATAATCATCTTTATAAAACGCCTTTCTCCAAGAGCAGGAGTACTCACAGGGCTCTACATTAATAAGACTGCACGTGTATAGCGCGCATCCCTGTCAACATGACGACCTCAGCGCACTGCACAAGGAGAATAACTGAGTCCAATGAAGAAACAAAACACGAAGATGGGCCGGTGATGTAAGACAACAGCACAACATGTGGCGACAGCCAGCTTCTCTTAGGAAGAATAAACACCAAGCCGGGTGAGATCAGCGTGAAAAACACGATGAAGAAAAAGTCTTTTTTAACCAGACAGCAAAAGGGAGATCACCCCAGTCAGTGACGTCAGCCTGGATCTCAATCAATATAATCTCAATAGGATCTCAATGCAATCTCAACATTAACAGTATATTCTCGATATGATCTCAATTAAATCTCAACATTATCGATATAATCTAAATATAAACTCAGTGTAATCTCAACATTATCGGTATAATCTAAATATAATCTAAATATGATCTCAATACAATCTAAGTAAAATCTCAATATGATCTCAATTAATTGTTAACAGTATCAGTATATGTCATTAAAAATAATCTGAAGAGAGTTCGTGTTACAATGAGGTGAAGCACTTAGTTTGTGTAAACTGTTGAGGCCTGCAGGTATGTAACATTACAAGTCTGCCATATCCTGTAACATTACATCAACTGAAGGGTCAGGGTATAAATACTAAGGTCAGGACACAAACAAAGGTCTGTAACATCAGAACAAACTGTAGTAAACATTAAGGATGTGAACTGTAACCACTAATGTCAAGGCCACTTATAGTTATTATGAAGATCACGAAATGTAACAACTACACTGTATCACACGCTTATGTACAACAAACTGACTACAATTTTAGCAGACGACTCTCCTCCACTTCGACAGGAATTGGACAACAGACACATAGACACAAGTGGTAGACTGTCAGTCCCCCTCCCCCCCCCCACCCCGAGCCACAACCGCCCGATATCTGCTCTTGTTTATTCCGGCGGCAATCCACGTATACAATCAAATAATGGCGAGAACAAGTCTCTGAGTCAAGGTTGTTATACAGCTGCCACCCGTTACACTTATACAATCAAATAATGGCGAGTACAAGTCTCTGAGTCAAGGTTCTCCTACAGCTGCCACCCGGTCCCGGGCCGCCCGGTTTTTCTTGTTTTGTTTGTTTGTTTTGTTTTTGTTTTTGTGTATGCTTGTATTTAATGTCAGACTTAATCTATCATCTGATGTCGGATGTAGTATGTCATAGTAACATTAGCAGACAATTTCCTGAACAGGATCATTAAAAGATGTTTTGTATTGTCATATGGACTCCAGTGATAGCTCTTACTAACAACACCAAGTGGAGCCCGGTAATCAATACAAAGGACACCACAGCAAGTGACAACAACACAGAAGTTAGCCACAATAAGGCCACACGCTGTAGCCAGTACTAAAGGCATGAACTGTAGCGAGGAACTGTAGCCACCCAGGATAAAAATAGTCACGACTAGAGACACCAGAACATGATTGTCTGTACACAGCACTGACTGTTCCGTGACCACCTTATGCAGATTCTCTCCCCCTGACGATGGACTGGAGCCCAGTGCCGTCTGATTGCTTGCAACCAGAACCCGCTGCAGGCCCCGCGCAAGCAAACACCCAGCGCTGATGAGGCCAAAGATGTAAGACTTCCCCCGGGAGCAGCGGAGGCCACCTCGGGTCCCAGTCTTCAATCAGTTTTCTCCCCGCCATCTCACGGCTCTCAGCGTCTGCGTGCGGCCATACACACGTCCTTCCGTCCCGCCAGTGACAGTCTTAGAGACATTAAAGTGCATGTATATCGTGTCTATTAATTACTTTCCCTAATTAGCACTGCACTCTAAGAACTTTACAAGACAGAGGCTCCTACACCACGTGAGACAGACACAACATAATAGACAGACGGACACAGTCCAGTGTATGTCAACAAACTAATATAGCGGTGGACACCAAGAGACAGAAACAAGACAGACAAGCTCGCACACAGAGCAGGTGGGAGAAGTCTGTGCTGTGGGTTGTATATGATGATGTCACCTTGTGTAGCGATATCCCAGCCTCAGTCTGGCTTTTCTCGTAATACAGACACAAAAACACACAACAGACACAATTTCTGTGGCTCTGTCTTTGAAGTTAATGGCCATGTCAGGTCTGTCTTCTGCCGGATGACTTTCATAGAACAAAATGTTGATAAGACAGACAAAGAGATGGGAGAGTCACGTGACTAGAGCACGACAAATCAATAATCAGACACGTGGATCAAATCGTCAGGAAAATGTCACGATCATCAATCAGAAAAATCAGTAAAATGTTGAAGCACATGACTGTTTGGCATTGATGTGAAGTCTATCGCAGGGATGACTTTAAAAATAAAGAAAGTGTGATGGTGGTAGCCAGAGATCACTAAAAGTGATGAGAGAGAGAGTTGATATCAGCAGAGGGTGATGAGAGAGTTGATATCAGCAGAGTAAAGATGATGAGAGAGAGAGAGAGTTGATATCAGCAAAGTAAAGGTGATAAGATAGTTGATATCAGCAGAGCAAAGGTGATGAGAGAGAGAGTTGATATCAGCGGAGTAAAGGTGATGAGATAGTTGATATCAGCAGAGCAAAGGTGATGAGAGAGAGAGTTGATATCAGCGGAGTAAAGGTGATGAGAGAGTTGATATCAGCAGAGCAAAGGTGATGAGAGAGAGAGTTGATATCAGCAAAGTAAAGATGATGAGAGAGAGTTGATATCAGCAAAGTAAAGGTGATGAGATAGTTGATATCAGCGGAGTAAAGGTGATGAGAGAGAGAGTTGATATCAGCAGAGCAAAGGTGATGAGAGAGAGAGATTGATATCAGCAAAGTAAAGATGATGAGAGAGAGTTGATATCAGCAAAGTAAAGGTGATGAGATAGTTGATATCAGCGGAGTAAAGGTGATGAGAGAGTTGATATCAGCAAAGTAAAGATGATGAGAGAGTTGATATCAGCAGAGCAAAGGTGATGAGAGAGAGAGTTGATATCAGCAAAGTAAAGGTGATGAGATAGTTGATATCAACAAAGTAAAGGTGATGAGATAGTTGATATCAACAAAGTAAAGGTGATGAGAGAGTTGATATCAGCAAAGTAAAGGTGATGAGATAGTTGATATCAGCGGAGTAAAGGTGATGAGAGAGTTGATATCAGCAGAGCAAAGGTGATGAGAGAGAGAGAGTTGATATCAGCAAAGTAAAGGTGATGAGAGAGTTGATATCAGCAGAGTAAAGATGATGAGAGAGTTGATATCAGTAAAGTAAAGATGATGAGAGAGTTGATATCAACAAAGTAAAAAGTAAAAGCCAAAGGCAAGTAAAGAGTCCAGCAAAATGTCAGCAACGTCATATAGAGTACAGGTCGGTACATCAGGCACTAGAAACACAACAGGCACTATAATAATAATAATAATGAAGATGTTTATAGGGCATATTCACACTCATAGAGAGCATGCTCTTAGCGATTAAAACAAGGAAGAGACATGGACTACATGGATACAACACGAGGGACGTAAGAATAAACAACAATACTGACGACAAACAGAAAACAAAGATAGAAAACACAAAAGGCTCCAAGTAACAGGAACAGAGAATATAGTGATTCTGCCGAGAAAGATGGGTAAAGTAGCAAGAGGGAGGGGGGTAAGAAGGACTACAACACTAATCACTACAATCGGCACTGTAACAGGCACTACAAACACGTCAAGCACTATAATAATCACTACAACAGGCACTACAAACACGTCAAGCACTATAATAATCACTACAACAGGCACTACAAACACGTCAAGCACTATAATAATCACTACAACAGGCACTACAAACACGTCAAGCACTATAATAATCACTACAACAGGCACTACAAACACGTCAAGCACTATAATAATCACTACAACAGGCACTACAAACACAACAAATTCCAGCAAAAAAAAAAATAAAGAGCAGGAGAGCTGACCCCCTCAAGTTTTTTAGACAAAGGGACACCACTCTCGTTACGCTTAGCCTTACAAGCTGACAGTCAAGACTTACATTCCCGTGAGCTGTGAGACATCATGTTTGTCAAGAACATCAACTGTAAGACACGACGTCAGTCACGCACATCGACTGTGAGACACGACGTCAGTCACACACATCGACTGTGAGACACGACGTCAGCCACACACATCGACTGTGAGACACGACGTCAGTCACACACATCGACTGTGAGACACGACGTCAGTCACACACATCGACTGTGAGACACAACGTCAGTCACGCACATCGACTGTGAGACACGACGTCAGTCACACACATCGACTGTAAGACACGACGTCAGCCACACACATCGACTGTGAGACACGACGTCAGTCACACACATCGACTGTGAGACACGACGTCAGCCACACACATCGACTGTGAGACACGACGTCAGCCACACACATCGACTGTGAGACACGACGTCAGTCACACACATCGACTGTGAGACACGACGTCAGCCACACACATCGACTGTGAGACACGACGTCAGTCACACACATCGACTGTAAGACACGACGTCAGCCACACACATCGACTGTGAGACACGACGTCAGTCACACACATCGACTGTGAGACACGACGTCAGTCACACACATCGACTGTGAGACACGTTTCTTATTAGTTTTTAAATAAAGGGAAACAATTGTTGAAGACTAGATCTCTGAATATAATTAGCGAACTTAATTTTTATCTCTGAGACATCAACGCAAGAGTGAGTGAGTGAGTGAGTGAGTGAGTGAGTGAGCTCAACTCAACCAGAAAGAGAGTAGTGACACACACACACACACACACACACACACACACACGGCCGGCCCTGACTACCATAAAGTTGCGCAGTGATGACGGAGCCAGTGGAGGAGCGAGGTGGTCGGTGGCCGAGGCAATCAGTGGAGGTCTGGCCTCGTCTGTCGCTCCCCGTATTTCCCTGTATTCCCTGTATTCCCTGTGTTCATGACTGTCACGCGCGGACCATGTAATAAGCTCGCCTCACCCTCCCCATGGAAACAGAAATCTTGCCACTAGACAGCCCCCTCCCCCCAACAGTCCCCCTCCCCTAGTCCCACTGCACTCCACGGACTGGACCTAGCTGCGACTGGATAGTTGGTCCCCCCTCACACACACACACACACACACACACGTACATACAGAGTACAGAGCGGCTGATGATGCTGTGTTGTTATGTCAACTACTTGACCCTATGATACATGTTGTTACACCTCTTACTTGACCCTATGATACATGTTGTTACACCTCTTACTTGACCCTGTGATACATGTTGTTACACCTCTTACTTGACCCTATGATACATGTTGTTACACCTCTTACTTGACCCTATGATACAGTGTTGTTATGTCAACTACTTGACCCTATGATACATGTTGTTACACCTCTTACTTGACCCTATGATACATGTTGTTACACCTCTTACTTGACCCTATGATACATGTTGTTACACCTCTTACTTGACCCTGTGATACATGTTGTTACACCTCTTACTTGACCCTGTGATACATGTTGTTACACCTCTTACTTGACCCTATGATACATGTTGTTATACCTCTTACTTGACCCTATGATACATGTTGTTATACCTCTTACTTGACCCTATGATACATGTTGTTACACCTCTTACTTGACCCTATGATACAGTGTTGTTACACCTCTTACTTGACCCTATGATACAGTGTTGTTACACCTCTTACTTGACCCTATGATACAGTGTTGTTACACCTCTTACTTGACCCTATGATACAGTGTTGTTATGTCAACTACTTGACCCTATGATACATGTTGTTACACCTCCTACTTGACCCTATGATACATGTTGTTATACCTCTTACTTGACCCTATGATACAGTGTTGTTACACCTCCTACTTGACCCTATGATACAGTGTTGTTACACCTCCTACTTGACCCTATGATACAGTGTTGTTACACCTCCTACTTGACCCTATGATACAGTGTTGTTACACCTCCTACTTGACCCTATGATACAGTGTTGTTACACCTCTTACTTGACCCTATGATACATGTTGTTACACCTCTTACTTGACCCTATGATACAGTGTTGTTACACCTCTTACTTGACCCTATGATACAGTGTTGTTACACCTCCTACGTGACCCTATGATACATGTTGTTACACCTCCTACGTGACCCTATGATACATGTTGTTACACCTCTTACTTGACCCTATGATACAGTGTTGTTACACCTCTTACTTGACCCTATGATACAGTGTTGTTACACCTCCTACTTGACCCTCTGATACAGTGTTGTTACACCTCCTACTTGACCCTATGATACAGTGTTGTTACACCTCCTACTTGACCCTATGATACATGTTGTTACACCTCCTACGTGACCCTATGATACAGTGTTGTTACACCTCCTACTTTACCCTATGATACAGTGTTGTTACACCTCCTACTTTACCCTATGATACAGTGTTGTTACACCTCTTGACCCTATGATACAGTGTTGTTACACCTCTTGACCCTGTGAGACAGTGTTGTTACACCTCCTACTTTACCCTATGATACATGTTGTTACACCTCTTGACCCTGTGATACATGTTGTTACACCTCCTACTTGACCCTATGATACAGTGTTGTTACACCTCCTACTTGACCCTATGATACAGTGTTGTTACACCTCTTACTTGACCCTATGATACATGTTGTTACACCTCTTGACCCTGTGATACATGTTGTTACACCTCCTACTTTACCCTATGATACAGTGTTGTTATACCTCTTGACCCTATGATACAGTGTTGTTACACCTCCTACTTGACCCTATGATACAGTGTTGTTACACCTCCTACTTGACCCTATGATACAGTGTTGTTACACCTCCTACTTGACCCTATGATACAGTGTTGTTACACCTCCTACTTGACCCTATGATACAGTGTTGTTACACCTCCTACTTTACCCTATGATACATGTTGTTACACCTCTTGACCCTGTGATACATGTTGTTACACCTCCTACTTGACCCTATGATACAGTGTTGTTACACCTCTTGACCCTATGATACAGTGTTGTTACACCTCCTACTTGACCCTATGATACAGTGTTGTTACACCTCCTACTTGACCCTATGATACAGTGTTGTTACACCTCCTACTTGACCCTATGATACAGTGTTGTTACACCTCCTACTTGACCCTATGATACAGTGTTGTTACACCTCCTACTTGACCCTATGATACAGTGTTGTTACACCTCCTACTTGACCCTATGATACAGTGTTGTTACACCTCTTACTTGACCCTATGATACAGTGTTGTTACACCTCCTACTTGACCCTATGATACAGTGTTGTTACACCTCCTACGTGACCCTGTGAGACAGTGTTGTTACACCTCCTACTTGACCCTATGATACAGTGTTGTTACACCTCCTACTTGACCCTATGATACAGTGTTGTTACACCTCCTACTTGACCCTATGATACAGTGTTGTTACACCTCCTACTTGACCCTATGATACAGTGTTGTTACACCTCTTACTTGACCCTATGATACAGTGTTGTTACACCTCCTACTTGACCCTATGATACAGTGTTGTTACACCTCCTACGTGACCCTGTGAGACAGTGTTGTTACACCTCCTACTTGACCCTATGATACAGTGTTGTTACACCTCCTACTTGACCCTATGATACAGTGTTGTTACACCTCCTACTTGACCCTATGATACAGTGTTGTTACACCTCCTACTTGACCCTATGATACAGTGTTGTTACACCTCCTACTTGACCCTATGATACAGTGTTGTTACACCTCCTACTTGACCCTATGATACAGTGTTGTTACACCTCCTACTTGACCCTATGATACAGTGTTGTTACACCTCCTACTTGACCCTATGATACAGTGTTGTTACACCTCCTACTTGACCCTATGATACAGTGTTGTTACACCTCCTACTTGACCCTATGATACAGTGTTGTTACACCTCCTACTTGACCCTATGATACAGTGTTGTTACACCTCCTACTTGACCCTATGATACAGTGTTGTTACACCTCCTACTTGACCCTATGATACAGTGTTGTTACACTACTTGACCCTATGATACAGTGTTGTTACACCTCCTACGTGACCCTGTGAGACAGTGTTGTTACACCTCCTACTTGACCCTATGATACAGTGTTGTTACACCTCCTACTTGACCCTATGATACAGTGTTGTTACACCTCCTACTTGACCCTATGATACAGTGTTGTTACACCTCCTACTTGACCCTATGATACAGTGTTGTTACACCTCCTACTTGACCCTATGATACAGTGTTGTTACACCTCCTACTTGACCCTATGATACAGTGTTGTTACACCTCCTACTTGACCCTATGATACAGTGTTGTTACACCTCCTACTTGACCCTATGATACAGTGTTGTTACACCTCCTACTTGACCCTATGATACAGTGTTGTTACACCTCTTACTTGACCCTATGATACATGTTGTTACACCTCCTACGTGACCCTGTGAGACAGTGTTGTTACACCTCCTACGTGACCCTGTGTGATACAGTGTGTGTTGTTGTATACTTTATCACTTGACATTACACTAGTTGTTGCTTATTCTTCGCTTTACTAGTTGTTCCCCACTTGTTATACCCTTCACTTCCTACCTCACTACTTACCCTCCGTAAGTAATTTATTCCTTCATTCACTTGTTCTTCTGCTCTTATATGTTTTTTCTTCTTCGCACACTCTGAGTGACTTGCCGGCTGTCTCGGTCGTCGCCGTGTAATCATGGAAGCCACCCAATAGAAAATCAATGACATGGCCACCAGACAAGGGCTCAGCAAGGCTCCAATTTTTCCGCTGTGGGAGTAGAGATGCCGCTGTGTGAGTAGAGATGCCGCAATGTGAGTAGAGATGCCGCTGTGTGAGTAGAGATGTGTGAGTAGAGATGTGTATAGATGCCGCTGTGTGAGTAGAGATGCCGCTGTGTGAGTAGAGATGTGTGAGTAGAGATGCCGCTGTGTGAGTAGAGATGTGTGAGTAGAGATGTGTATAGATGCCGCTGTGTGAGTAGAGATGCCGCTGTGTGAGTAGAGATGTGTGAGTAGAGATGCCGACTTCAAGCGCACACTACTAAAACTGCTCACTAAAGCGGTAAAGACACATGCAAACACACGCCCACGTTTTGACTATACACGTTGTACAAGATACCTTAGTTAGATACTGTGTGGAATATTTCTGTTCTGGTCTGTACTCGTTGTACAAGATACCTTACAAGATATGATACATGTTGTAGCTATCTACATCTCATACACTTTGTACTTACTTCTAATACACTTTACACGTATCTACATCTCATACACTTTGTACTTCATCTACATGTTATGCACATGTAACCTGCCTACATTTTCTTCAGTGCAGTAACAACATCGAGTGGGCGGCGGCCAAGATGCTGGGTTGTCGGTAGACAAGGGGCCGTGAATTTTGTCTGTCGTCTCGCTGGAGGGTGAACTTGTCTCTCCATCTGTCAAACTCCATGTGAACTTACAGTTTTACAAATATCGCCAGCCTACGTCGAGACTGTAGACGAAAATGAGCAAATGGAGGAGAGGTGTACAAACTATTTTCATGTTACAGTCTGTCTTGTGTTACAGTCTATATTGGATCCCATTTGTCTCACCAACAAGTGAAAACACAAAGGTGTCCCCTCCTCCCCTTCGTCTGCCGCGTCCCCACCCACACCCATGCCAGTCCAGCTCCCCGCAATCAAGCTGAGAGATGTGCGTGCAGCCTGTTGTGTAGTCTCCCTGGCAGTAAGCAGCTTATCCTCCACCTCAGGCAACATTTCACAAGCAGCCAATCTCCAACATGCTTCCAGGGAGACAATCTCCAAAGTGCTTCCAGGGAGACAATCCCCAAAGTGCTTCCAGGGAGACAATAGGATATACTCGCTTGTATTAGATGACTTTTCTGTGGTCAGTCCGAGGGCACAACACCTGTTTGTTATTTACACATTCACACCTCTACCCGACTGACTGACTGGCACAAGACCCAGTGACTGACACTGACGCAATACCCAGTGACTGACACAAGACCCATTCACTGACACTAGCACAAGACCGAGTCACTGACACTGGCACAAGAACCAGTGATTGACACTGACACAAGACTCAGTCACTGACACTGGCATAAGACCCAGTGACTGACAGTGACATAAGACCCAGTCACTGACACTACACTGGCACAAGACCCATTCACTGACACTGGCACAAAACCCAGTCACTGACACTGGCACAAAACTGCCAGCAGGCCTAGCGTGCAGCCTAGCGATGCCACACGATGTGCCCATAAGGTTTGATGACCGGACGGCTGGCAGGCGACCTGATGATGACACTAATGCCAGCCTCTCCTGAAGACCCATTACTTTTCTGTCGACATATTACTTCCTGTGATGTCAGACCTGCTGTGGTTTCCATAGAGACAGAGGAGACACTGGAGACTAACGACTGTCACCAAGGCGTCAGCGTGAAGATAGAAATGTTCCCGCCTGAGGCCGCAGCAGACTGGGATCTTGTTACAGACCTTACACTGCGGGCCCCTGTCTACAGACATCTTTCTCTACTAGTCTACTTGATAGGTTGACAGCAAACTGGGATCTTGTTACAGTCCACACACTGCGGGCCCCTGTCTACAGACATCTTTCTCTACTAGTCTACTTGATAGGTTGACAGCAGCCTTGTTACAGTCCACACACTGCGGGCCCTTGTCTACAGACATCTTTCTCTACTAGTCTACTTGATAGGTTGACAGCAGCCTTGTTACAGTCCACACACTGCGGGCCCCTGTCTACAGACATCTTTCTCTACTAGTCTACTTGATAGGTTGACAGCAGCCTTGTTACAGTCCACACACTGCGGGCCCCTGTCTACAGACATCTTTCTCTACTAGTCTACTTGATAGGTTGACAGCAGCCTTGTTACAGACCTTACACTGCGGGCCCCTGTCTACAGACATCTTTCTCTACTAGTCTACTTGATAGGTTGACAGCAGCCTTGTTACAGACCTTACACTGCGGGCCCCTGTCTACAGACATCTTTCTCTACTAGTCTACTTGATAGGTTGACAGCAGCCTTGTTACAGTCCACACACTGCGGGCCCCTGTCTACAGACATCTTTCTCTACTTGATAGGTTAGCAGACTGGGATCTTGTTACAGACCATACACTGCGGGCCTGTGTCTACAATCATCTTTCTCTACTTGATAGGTAGACAGCAGCCTTGTTACAGTCCATACACTGCGGGCCTGTGTCTACAATCATCTTTCACTACTTGATAGGTTGACAGCAGCCTTGTTACAGTCCACACACTGCGGGCCCCTGTCTACAATCATCTTTCTCTACTTGATAGGTTGACAGCAGCCTTGTTACAGTCCACACACATTACGGGCCCCTGTCTACAGACATCTTTCTCTACTTGATAGGTTGACAGCAGCCTTGTTACAGTCCACACACTGCGGGCCCCTGTCTACAGACATCTTTCTCTACTTGATAGGTTAGCAGACTGGGATCTTGTTACAGACCATACACTGCGGGCCTGTGTCTACAATCATCTTTCTCTACTTGATAGGTTGACAGCAGCCTTGTTACAGTCCACACACTGCGGGCCCCTGTCTACAGACATCTTTCTCTACTAGTCTACTTGATAGGTTGACAGCAGCCTTGTTACAGACCTTACACTGCGGGCCCCTGTCTACAGACATCTTTCTCTACTAGTCTACTTGATAGGTTGACAGCAGCCTTGTTACAGTCCACACACTGCGGGCCCCTGTCTACAGACATCTTTCTCTACTAGTCTACTTGATAGGTAGACAGCAGCCTTGTTACAGTCCATACACTGCGGGCCTGTGTCTACAATCATCTTTCTCTACTTGATAGGTTGACAGCAGCCTTGTTACAGTCCACACACTGCGGGCCCCTGTCTACAGACATCTTTCTCTACTAGTCTACTTGATAGGTTGACAGCAGCCTTGTTACAGACCTTACACTGCGGGCCCCTGTCTACAGACATCTTTCTCTACTAGTCTACTTGATAGGTTGACAGCAGCCTTGTTACAGTCCACACACTGCGGGCACCTGTCTACAGACATCTTTCTCTACTTGATAGGTTGACAGCAGCCTTGTTACAGTCCACACACTGCGGGCCCCTGTCTACAGACATCTTTCTCTACTTGATAGGTTAGCAGACTGGGATCTTGTTACAGTCCATACACTGCGGGCCTGTGTCTACAATCATCTTTCTCTACTTGATAGGTTGACAGCAGCCTTGTTACAGTCCATACACTGCGGGCCTGTGTCTACAATCATCTTTCTCTACTTGATAGGTTGACAGCAGCCTTGTTACAGTCCACACACTGCGGGCCCCTGTCTACAGACATCTTTCTCTACTAGTCTACTTGATAGGTTGACAGCAGCCTTGTTACAGTCCACACACTGCGGGCCCCTGTCTACAGACATCTTTCTCTACTTGATAGGTTAGCAGACTGGGATCTTGTTACAGACCATACACTGCGGGCCTGTGTCTACAATCATCTTTCTCTACTTGATAGGTTGACAGCAGCCTTGTTACAGTCCATACACTGCGGGCGTGTGTCTACAATCATCTTTCTCTACTTGATAGGTTGACAGCAGCCTTGTTACAGTCCATACACTGCGGGCCTGTGTCTACAATCATCTTTCTCTACTTGATAGGTTGACAGCAGCCTTGTTACAGTCCATACACTGCGGGCGTGTGTCTACAATCATCTTTCTCTACTTGATAGGTTGACAGCAGCCTTGTTACAGTCCATACACTGCGGGCCTGTGTCTACAATCATCTTTCTCTACTTGATAGGTTGACAGCAGCCTCTGAGGCCCCGCATGCTGACTGCTGCCAAACAATAACCCCTCAGTTAACCCTGACCCGATAACTATAACCCTGAACCAGTCACTAACCCGGACCCTATCATTAACCCTGGCCCAGTAACTTTCGAGTTTCGACCATCATCAAATAACTCAAAATCTCCTACCTATAATCACCTTTATGCAATAGCCCTATTATCATCATAGTCTTATGGACCTGACATCACCTTATGATCACCCACATATTACCGTCATATCATCACACTCATATCGTCACCTTTGTATCGTTATCTTCATGTCACCGCCATATCATCACACTCGTATCATCACCCTAATATCACCTTCCTATATCACTTATATCGCTCTTCCTGGAAGTCAGTATCACGGACAAACCCGGGGTTACAAGACACCGACAGACAGACCCGGGGTTACAAGACACCGACAGACACACCCGGGGTTACAAGACACCGACAGACACACCCGGGGTTACAAGACACCGACAGACACACCCGGGTTTACAAGACACCGACAGACACACCCGGGTTTACAAGACACCGACAGACACACCCGGGTTTACAAGACACCGACAAACAGACCTGGAGTTACTAGCACGGACAGACAGACCCAGCGTTACAGAACACTGACAGACAGACTCGGGTATAGAGAACACAGACAGACAGACTCGGGTATAGAGAACACTGACAGACAGACTCGGGTATAGAGGTATAGAGAACACTAACAGACAGACCCGGGGCTACAAGACATCGACAGGAGGTTCACAACAACGACGAGACTTCAAGCGAAGGAGGTTATTTAAATCTTGTGTATACTGTAGGGAGTGTATGTTATCATGACAACCATAACACGTATTTAACTTGCTGGTACCCTGAAAATATTATTTCACTTGCTGGTACCCTGAATACACTATTTCACTTGCTGGTACCTTGAATACACTATTTAACTTGCTGGTACCCTGAATACACTATTTAACTTGCTGGTACCTTGAATACACTATTTAACTTGCTGGTACCCTGAAAACATTATTTCACTTGCTGGTACCCTGAAAACATTATTTCACTTGCTGGTACCCTGAAAACATTATTTCACTTGCTGGTACCTTGAATACATTATTTCACTTGTTGTTACCCTGAATACACTATTTAACTTGCTGGTACCCTGAATACATTATTTCACTTGTTGTTACCCTGAAGGGACAGGGTAGGTGGACACGTAATCCTACCAAACGTCCTTCGCGTCATTGATTCAAAGCAGCTGTGTGTTGGTGCATCTGGTCGTTGCCTCGGTGCAGCTGTGTGTTTGCTCAGTGCAGCTGGGTGCCGGCTCAGTGCAGCTGTGTGTTTGCTCAGTGCAGCTGTGTGTGCCAGCTGAGTGCAGCTGTGTGTTTGCTCAGTGCAGCTGGGTGCCGGCTCGGTGCAGCCGTGTGTTTGCTCAGTGCAGCTGGGTGCCGGCTCAGTGCAGCTGGGTGCCGGCTCAGTGCAGCTGTGTGTTTGCTCAGTGCAGCTGGGTGCCGGCTCAGTGCAGCTGTGTGTTTGCTCAGTGCAGCTGTGTGTTTGACATGAAACTGTGAGTGTAGAGCTCCGCTCAGCTTCACGCATCTCCACACAACTGGTGCTGCAGTGTTTGTCTTGTCCACTGAGCGCAGAGCTGCCAGGCGATGTTTTATTGATCAAGTTTGCACGTGACACAAGATGCCGTAGAATTCACAGTCAGGCCACTGGCACCGGCTGACAAGAGAGCGAGCAGAGGAAACAAGCTTTACAAAGTCATCGTCAACAGATGAATGAATAATTTATGCAGGTAGCGCCTAAGGTGTAGGCGGTGATGAGTAGCTTTCACCAGCTACCAAAGGTTATGATGGCAGACTAGTCACAACTATTTATATACATTGGTATATATGTGTATATATCTATATATGAATGTCAAGGCTAAACGCACCAACTCCAGACTTCACTGCAAAGCTACATTCCACAGGAACAGGACAAACAAATCTCCAGAAGAAAGGTGCAGACACAATGAACGTGTATGTGTAGGTCCTACTTATGTCAGTTAACTGATTTCTTGACACTTCCAGCCATGCAGTCTTAAGTCTGTTGTTAATTTGTTAAAAGAATTGTCAGCTGGTTTTCATCTTATCGTTAATCTCACTTTGTGGAATCGTCAACTGTTTATTTGCCACTGATATCCTCTTCTTCTGTGTGCACTGTTGCAAATTAACTCGGTTAGTAAACACGCAGACGTACATCACAGACATATATACATATATATACATATATACATTCTTTATAGCTTGGTAACTTCGCACTAGCATCAACAGCCTGCGCTTTGATGATGACAGTTTACCTTTCTGTGATTGTACTACAAGATTTCACACTGGTAGGACACCAGGAACCTCTACTATCAACAGTCAAGTGACGTAAGCTGGTCACGTGACCCGGCACCACACCCTGTGGAAGACTGTCCTTCAAGGCACCTTGGAGGGTGGCCGACACCGCGGTGGTCAGAGAAAGAACTGACTTACGAACATCAAAGACTGGACTGGTCGTCCTGTACAGGACCTGCTGACTATCGCCCACAATAGACAAGAGTGGTGCCAGGCAAGGGACTGACTGACTGACTGACTGACTGACTGACTGACTGACTGAAGCAACATTTCTTTTGGTCCTTTACCTGGTGCTCTAAAGCTGATTTCCCACTGAGGATTTACTTTGATGATCCCCGGCTGGTGCTTCATTCTAAAAGTGACTGACATCTGAAGCATAAAGAGTAGCGAGGCTGAGACCCCAGAGAGAGAGAGAGAGGCCCTCAGCTTCATCTCCTATTGCATTGTCACACCCCGATACATTAAAGCCACCCCTTACAAGTAAGCAAACTTATACGCACACTTATACCCATAATCCATCACACAGATCCGCACTTCACAAAAACACAGTCTCACCGACACGTGCACACCCACAACTACGCAGTGACACGCTTACAGTCCCATGCTTACACAGTCACACACACACACACACACACACACAAAATGGTCACAAACAGTCGTGTAGATACAGACACACGCACACACGCAGAAATACACAAAGACCAGCAGGCAGAGCGAGTGTCAAGAGAGCGGCCATTGTTCGACAAATGTAGAGTCTGGCATCGATATCCGCCTGTTGTCTGACACACACACACACACACACACACACACACACACACACACACACATTCAAATATTTTCCCATGAATGGCTATGCAGTGTCTGTGGGAAAGATGCAGTGACTTCCCTTTGTGATGCGAATTGCTGCCCTTCCCGGAACTGTCTTAATGATGCATAGAAACTGTGTTTGTTCGCCTCAAACATTGTGCTTCGAGACCCAGCGCCATCTCTCTCTCTCTCTCACACACACACACACACACACACACACACACACACAGACAGCTGTATGTCAGCAGTAAACTACTGCGAGAGAAGACAGATACCATAGATGTATTCATACACTACAGTCTACCCTTACACACACACACACACACACACACACACACACACACTCACATACATGCAATAATAATACAAGACAAACATAGCGGACTGTCACAACAAGTTAAGCTGCCTTGTAACAGCGGGTGTGAGGGGGCCATGATCTAAACTTTACCGAAACAACAAAGTCCACCCGACTAAGACAACAAACAGCTGTGACAGCCTATACAGGGTATTCAGCGCCTATACGGGGGACAGACACCAACTGCTGCCTGCAAGCACTGGGTGCACAGCACGCCTGTACAGGGCCAGTCACTTTGGGTGTTCAACGGCTACACAGGGTCAGTCACTCTTAGTGCTCAACACACCTATACAGGGGCAGTCACTCTGGGTGCTCATGCGCTACACAGGGGCAGTCACTCTGGGTGCTCAACACGCCCATGCAGGGGCAGTCACTCTTAGTGCTAAACACGCCCATGCAGGGGCAGTCACTCTTAGTGCTACACGCCTACACAGGTGCAGTCACTCTGGGTGTACAATACGGCTATACAGGGGCAGTCACTCTGGATGCTCAACACGCCTATACAGGGGCAGTCACTCTGGGTGCTCAACACGGCTATACAGGGGCAGTCACTCTGGGTGCTCATGCGCTACACAGGGGCAGTCACTCTGGGTGCTCAACACGCCTATGCAGGGGCAGTCACTGGATGCTCAACACGCCTTTGCATGGGCAGTCACTCTTAGTGCTCAACACGCCTATACAGGGGCAGTCACTCTGGGTGTACAATACGCCTATACAGGGGCAGTCACTCTGGATGCTCAACACGCCTATACAGGGGCAGTCACTCTTAGTGCTCAGCACGCGCTGTCGGGGTAAACATCTCAATCGTCGCTAGAAAGAGGGAGGGGGTGGTAGGGGCGGGCAGTGGGGGGAGCCTTAAATGGAAAATCGTGTAACTGCTGTTGTGATCGATACGAGCTACGGTTTTTGACGTGCCTCGACTAGCCTCATAGTCAGGTCTCTTGTTAACAGAACCGCCTGGCCTAGCTTCAGAATGAAACACCTGTTAGAGACTCGCCATCACTGCGCTTCACATTTGCTGTGGCCCTCACACTTCACTTGAAATGATCAATAATATGGACTAGTCTTGTGTGAGGTGCTGAATACTAAGCTACTCTGTTCTTGTGATGTGATGTGATGAATAATAGGCTAATCTATTTCTGTGATGTGATGTGATGAATAATAGGCTAATCTATTTCTGTGATGTGATGTGATGAATAATAGGCTATTCCTCTCCTGTGATGTGATGAATAATAGGCTATTCCTCTCCTGTGATGTGATGTGATGAATAATAGGCTACTTTATTTCTGTGATGTGTTGTGATGAATAATAGGCTACTTTATTTCTGTGATGTGATGTGATGAATAATAGGCTACTTTATTTCTGTGATGTGATGTGATGAATAATAGGCTACTCTATTTCTGTGATGTGATGTGATGAATAATAGGCTACTCTATTTCTGTGATGTGATGTGATGTGATGAATAATAGGCTATTCCTCTCCTGTGAAATGATTAATAATAGGTTCGGGAAAACAAACGAGTTCCGAGGGACGTCAAGCTACAAGGTTGATATGTTGATATGTTGTATACATTAGTAGAGATTACAGACTACAAGGTTGATATGTTGATATGTTGTATACATTAGAAGAGATTACAGACTACAAGGTTGATATGAGCTACAATGTTGTATACATTAGAATAGATTACAGGCTACAAGGTTGATATGAGCTACAATGTTGTATACATTAGAACGATTACAGACTACAAGGTTGATATGAGCTACAATGTTGTATACATTAGAATAGATTACAGGCTACAAGGTTGATATGAGCCACAATGTTGTATACATTAGAACGATTACAGGCTACAAGGTTGATATGAGCCACAATGTTGTATACATTACAATAGATTACAGGCTACAAGGTTGATATGAGCTACAATGTTGTATACATTAGAAGAGATTACAGGCTACAAGGTTGATATGAGCCACAATGTTGTATACATTAGAACGATTACAGGCTACAAGGTTGATATGAGCCACAATGTTGTATACATTACAATAGATTACAGGCTACAAGGTTGATATGAGCT
Source organism: Marisa cornuarietis (assembly GCA_004794655.1). Taxonomy (NCBI): domain Eukaryota; kingdom Metazoa; phylum Mollusca; class Gastropoda; order Architaenioglossa; family Ampullariidae; genus Marisa; species Marisa cornuarietis. Next base: position 187,564 of record SMMW01000214.1, read on the forward strand.
ACAATGTTGTATACATTAGAAGAGATTACAGGCTACAAGGTTGATATGAGCTACAATGTTGTATACATTAGAATAGATTACAGGCTACACGGTTAATATGAGCTACAATGTTGTAAAGGTGACAAGATAAGAACTCTGTAGTCAGGTTACATCTGTAAAACTACGATGTTGTACAAGTTACAATGGAAGACATTGGTGGTGATGGGGTTTATAAGGAAGAGAGCATAGAGGTCTTCTCTGACGTTGAATAACAAAGGCAATAAGCTTGAAGTCAAAGAGGTTGAACTCTGAGATTACAACAAGAGGTTGGACTCATAATCTGAGATTACAACAAGAGGTTGGACATCATCTGAGATTACAACAAGAGGTTGGACTCATCATCTGAGATTACAACAAGACATTAGACTCATAATCTGAGATTACAACAAGAGGTTAGACTCATAATCTGAGATTACAACAAGAGGTTGGACTCATCATCTGAGATTACAACAAGACATTAGACTCATAATCTGAGATTACAACAAGAGGTTAGACTCATAATCTGAGATTACAACAAGAGATTAGACTCATAATCTGAGATTACAACAAGAGGTTAGACTCATAATCTGAGATTACAACAAGAGGTTAGACTCATAATCTGAGATTACAACAAGAGGTTGGACATCATCTGAGATTACAACAAGAGATTAGACTCATAATCTGAGATTACAACAAGAGGTTAGACTCATAATCTGAGATTACAACAAGAGATTAGACTCATAATCTGAGATTACAACAAGAGGTTAGACTCATAATCTGAGATTACAACAAGAGGTTAGACTCATAATCTGAGATTACAACAAGAGGTTAGACTCATAATCTGAGATTACAACAAGAGGTTAGACTCATAATCTGAGATTACAACAAGAGGTTAGACTCATAATTTGAGATTACAACAAGAGGTTAGACTCATAATCTGAGATTACAACAAGAGGTTAGACTCATAATCTGAGATTACAACAAGAGGTTAGACTCATAATTTGAGATTACAACAAGAGGTTAGACTCATAATCTGAGATTACAACAAAAGGTTAGACTCCTAATCTGAGGATAACAAATGAGAGAGACGGGCAAGAAGGGAGTTTGCAGGGCAAGGATCTGCTACAAGATGATTGAAGAGAAAGACTGACTTGAAAATGTTGAAGAGAGTCCGACATACTACCTACACTGGGGGGGGGGGGGTTGACGACGTGTTGGTAAGTTTCCTCTCGTCGATACGTCACCCAAACTGAGAAGAAAATCCTACACCTAGCCTTATAATCAATAACTATGCTATGAAGGAGAAGGGGTTCTTTTGGTGGGGTGGGGTGGGAGAGGTCTTTGTCACAAGGCTATCGTGGATAGAAGTCTGTAATCTGTAATAATCGGTTTTTCGATTACTCCCTTTCTGTCAGGCGATACAGTGTGACACTAGAGGGCGTTCTTTTTCAGCATCCGGCCGATTTCCCGGGACGCCGTTTGGACAGGTGCCCTGCCGGCTTATTTTCTCACCGGCCTTTGGTTGGGGGTAAGGGAGGGGGGGTGAAAAAGCTTTTTCCCAATTATTTCGAGGCGGGGGGACGATTCCGTGAGCTTTTGGCTGCCAGCGTCCATCCTCCGCGCGGTCGTGACGTAAAGCGTCACGTGACCAGGGTCCATCGATTCCCTTGTCTCCCAGAAACCATGACCTCTCTTTCTTCTGGAAGTCTCTCCGGATGCAGGTGGGCACCAGCCAATCAAACTTGTTCTTCAGCCTTTCGGTGCGGAACTGTCGGCGCGTGCCATGACGTAGGTTGAGGGAAATATGGCCGCGGCGGGCGCGTGCCGAAGATGGCGGCATCCGGAGGCCCGGGGGCCATCGTTAGCCCAGGTGCAGAATCGCCATCGACCCCCGGCTTTCAGGGGCCGTCTCGGAAGGTAGTTTTTCATGCACTCGCTTCACGAGACGTGGAGGGAGCGTCTCACATGGAAGTTTGGCGGCCAACGTCTTCACACCAAAGCCTCAACAAGCCGAGTGGTTTAACGGCCCAGTTTCCACACACCTTACCACCATACATCAGCTATAAATGAAGCTTTTACGAGTAGAAATAGTTTATATAATCCTTATATTCTCTACAGTATCCACCTACCACTTCAACATAAAATATTAAAATTGTAAATTGAAAATAGATCTCTAGTTAAATCAATTTTAACAAAAAAATTTTAAAAATTGTAAATTAAGTTAAAGACTGTTAATTAGCGTTAGTATTAGTCAATAGAAAATCATTAATGCGCAACTTAATCAAATTATCTCTACAAAAAAAAAACGAAATAACGAATAACTAGTTGACCACTTGTAAGAAAGTGACAACTGACAAGACACGCCCAAAACCTAAACATTCTGGGATTATGTTACACTAAACAACAAAGAGCTTAGTGCTTAACATATTATGACTATGATACACTAAACAACAAAGAGCTTAGTGCTTAACATATTATGACTATGATACACTAAACAACAAAGAGCTTAGTGCTTAACATATTATGACTATGATACACTAAACAACAAAGAGCTTAGTGCTTAACATATTATGACTATGATACACTAAACAACAAAGAGCTTAGTGCTTAACATACCATGACTATGTTACACTAAACAACAAAGAGCTTAGTGCTTAACATACCATGACTATGCTACACTAAACAACAAAGAGCTTAGTGCTTAACATACCATGACTATGTTACACTAAACAACAAAGAGCTTAGTGTTTAACATACCATGACTATGTTACACTAAACAACAAAGAGCTTAGTGCTTAACATATTATGACTATGATACACTAAACAACAAAGAGCTTAGTGCTTAACATACCATGACTATGTTACACTAAACAACAAAGAGCTTAGTGCTTAACATACCATGACCATGATACACTAAACAACAAAGAGCTTAGTGCTTAACATACCATGACTATGCTACACTAAACAACAAAGAGCTTAGTGCTTAACATACCATGACTATGTTACACTAAACAACAAAGAGCTTAGTGTTTAACATACCATGACTATGTTACACTAAACAACAAAGAGCTTAGTGCTTAACATATTATGACTATGATACACTAAACAACAAAGAGCTTAGTGCTTAACATACCATGACCATGATACACTAAAATACATATAGTCTATTGCCTAAGATTCAGTGACTATGCTACACTAAAATACATACAGTCTGTCTAAGATTCCGTGACTATGATACACTAAACTACATACAGTCTATTGTCTAAGATTCCGTGACTATGATACACTAAAATACATACAATCTATTGTCTAAGATTCCGTGACTATGTTACACTAAACTACATACAGTCTATTGTCTAAGATTCCGTGACTATGTTACACTAAACTACATACAGTCTATTGTCTAAGATTCCGTGACTGTGTTACACTAAAATACATACAGTCTATTGTCTAAGATTCCGTGACTATGTTACACTAAGCTACATAGCTCATGATAGCTGAGTGTTGCAGCAGTCAGGTGCTTCATTGTCCACATTCCCGATGCCTTGTCCTGTCTGTCTGCTTTGTTTTCCTCCTCCCCTTCCCTCCCAGCAGCCTTCAAACAACCACGCAGTCACAGCCTCCCCATAGCGATTTATTGATTTCTTCATCAGTCCTCAAGGCTGCAGTGCAAAGTCAGAGCGCCGCTAATGAGGCTACTTTTGCGTGATGCACGTGCGTCTGGGCGAGGTGCGGGTCGGCTTATGATGGGCAGCACGCACACTGAGCACTGCTCCTCTCTTTCTTTCCCTTTTTGGCTACACTAACCGGCAAGACTGCTAGCTGGTATGTGACGTGACTGCTAGCTGGTATGTGACGTGACTGCTAGCTGGTACGTGACGTGACTGCTTGCTGGTATGTGACGTCACTGCCAGCTGTTTGTGACGTGACTGCCAGCTAGTATGTCACGTGACTGCTAGCCGGTATGTTTATTTACTTCTAGCCGGTATGTGACGTGACTGCTAGCCGGTATGTGACGTGACTATTAGGTGGTATGTGTTGTAACTGCTAGCTGGTATTTTTACTGACTGTTAGCTGGTACGTGTAGTGACTATTAGGTGGTATGTGACGTGACTGCTAGCTGGTATTTTTACTGACTGTTAGCTGGTATATATATATACAATATATATATATATATATATTGTTACCTGGTCATGTAATGACTGCTAGTCGGTATTTTATTGACCTCGTTTTAGTGTAATGACTGGTAGCTGGTAGGTAAAGTGAGTGCTAGCTAGTAAGTATAGTGGCTGCTAGCTGGTATGTGTCATTACTAATGGCTGTTGCTGTCTACAGTAACTATCAGGTGTTGCTGTACAGAGATTGTGTCAAGTATGGCTGAGTGACGTTTGTTAGCTCACATTGTCTACATTGTTGCTACAGGGGAGCCAGACTAGAATTCATTGCCTTGTTGTTACAAACGATCAACGGGCTTAAATTCATCGTAATGTTGATACCAATGATCTCCACTAACATTCATTATATTGTTGTTGCAAATGATTGAGATTAGAATTCATTATGTTATAGCTACATGACATTTAGGTGAGATTCGCTATATTGTTATTATTATTATGCTCCATCATTTAGCTGCGTGGCTTTGTTTTTGTTGTTTTATCGTTGCCAGGCTGGTATTTCCCTAAAAAACAGTAGACCGTGGAGAGCCGGTGCCTATTTCCCTGTGGAGCAGTTTTTCGGTTGAGTGGTGGAGAACCATTCCCACCATTGACCTGTAAGGCTATAGTGGGCCTCCTTTCTCTGCACCTTCCCTCCTGCTTAGCATCACCCTTCGGTCAGGGACTACAAACAGAACAGAACAGACTTTATTGATCACACCATTCTCCACATTTCAAGGGGTGAATGGTTTAAAAGTATTTTCAGATATAGTGCATAGCTACAAACTCTCACACATAGCTGCAATCTCTCATACATAGCTACAAACTTTCACACATAGCTACAATCTCTCATGCATAGCTACAACCTCTCACACATAGCTACAATCTCTCATACATAGCTACAATTTCTCATACATAGCTACAATATCTCACAAATAGCTACAATCTCTCATACATAGCTACAAACTTTCACACATAGCTACAATCTCTCATACATAGCTACAAACTCTCATACATAGCTACAATCTCTCATACATGGCTACCAACTGTTGACAATTACATTGACGGCTCTGTCGTACAATTCAATAATACAATACTTTTATTCAAACTCCATACTAATTTGAAATGCCTTAAAAACAAATAGCGATAGGCTAATACAATGTTAACATTTGTTTTGCCAAGTAAACTAATTTAAAACTAAAATGCCATCTGCGGAATTTAAAGGGTATGAATTTCTCTCGAATGCTATTGTATGTCGGGCAAATAAAAAAGAAATGTAATTCGTCTCTTCAATATCGGGACAGGATGGGCAGTTACGATCCATAGCAACGAGGTAAGCTGCATGTCTTAGGGTAATATATATGTGTGTGTGTGTGTGTGTGTGTGTGTGTGTGTGTGTGTGTGTGTGTGTGTGTGTGTGTGTTATATATATATATAGAGAGAGAGATGCGATTTTATGGGTGACACGACTAATTTACATCTGGTCAGAAGACTTCGAACACCGGCATTCCATAAGCTATATTATTGTACACTGACTGAGAAAGAAGATTGAAAGGAGCGATACAGTTCATAAAGTTTTTTAGAAATATTCCCGCTCGCCGATCTTGTAGATAACAATCCTGAAGCCTCTTTCTAAACAGAAACGAAACGATCAGTGTCTCTAACCCCTTGGCTCTGCCAGACATGTCCAAAACCATAAAAAAATAACAGAAACACACAGACGATGCCCACCATTTTGCTTTGATGATGGAGATGTAACAAGATATTATAGCCTTTGTGAGGTCATCCATTTCCAGGCATTCATACAATACGTAAACTATAGTAGTTGTTACAAATATGTTGATGTGTAGAGGGTATCCTGACATCTCACCATAAACTAATCTCTAACTATACTTATAATAGTTGTTACAAATATGTTGATGTGTAGAGGGTATCCTGACATCTCACCATAAACTAATCTCTAACTATACTTATAATAGTTGTTACAAATATGTTGATGTGTAGAGGGTATCCTGACATCTCACCATAAACTAATCTCTAACTATACTTATAATAGTTGTTACAAATATGTTGATGTGTAGAGGGTATCCTGACATCTCACCATAAACTAATCTCTAACTATACTTATAATAGTTGTTACAAATATGTTTATGTCTAGAGGGTATCCTGACATCTCACCATAAACTAATCTCTAACTATACTTATAATAGTTGTTACAAATATGTTGATGTCTAGAGGGTATCCTGACATCTCACCATAAACTAATCTCTAACTATACTTATAATAGTTGTTACAAATATGTTGATGTGTAGAGGGTATCCTGACATCTCACCATAAACTAATCTCTAACTATACTTATAATAGTTGTTACAAATATGTTTATGTCTAGAGGGTATCCTGACATCTCACCATAAACTAATCTCTAACTATACTTATAATAGTTGTTAAAAATATGTTGATGTGTAGAGGGTATCCTGACATCTCACCATAAACTAATCTCTAACTATACTTATAATAGTTGTTACAAATATGTTGATGTGTAGAGGGTATCCTGACATCTCACCATAAACTAATCTCTAACTATACTTATAATAGTTGTTACAAATATGTTGATGTGTAGAGGGTATCCTGACATCTCACCATAAACTAATCTCTAACTATACTTATAATAGTTGTTACAAATATGTTTATGTCTAGAGGGTATCCTGACATCTCACCATAAACTAATCTCTTGAGGCGTTGTACTGGGACTCGCACAAAACGTTTTCGAGCAAAAAGATGAACTATTTCAATGGGATTCAAATTAGCTATTGGGCCCCAAACTTAGGGGAAGTGTTCACCTACGGTCCAAAGCAACCTAAGTATTGCAACTTGTCCCTTGTTTGCTTTGCTAGCCATTGTCGTTTAGAGTGTAAGAAAAAGACAGACAAGTGGATAAATAGACACCAAGATATTTGTACATATTTACAACAGACAAGACCCGGTCGTTATACAAACATTTCTCATGAGCAGGGGCTACAGACAACTAATTAATGTCGTCAAGCTCTCAATTTTCAATCTAATCTTTAAGTACAGAGAAACATATCACACATTGTCACAAACATAAAGCTATAAGTACAGAGAAACATATCACACATTGTCACAAACATAAAGCTATAAGTACAGAGAAACATATCACACATTGTCACAAACATAAAGCTATAAGTACAGATAAACATACCACACATCGTCACAAACATAAAGCTATAAGTACAGTCAAACATAAAACACATAGTCACAAACATAAGGCTATAAGTACAGTCAAACATAAGACACATAGTCACAAACATAAAGCTATAAGTACAGATAAACATAACACATCGTCACAAACATAAAGCTATAAGTACAGAGAAACATAACACATCGTCACAAACATAAAGCTATAAGTACAGAGAAACATAACACATCGTCACAAACATAAAGCTATAAGTACAATCAAACATACCACACATCGCCACAAACATAAAGCTATAAGTACAATCAAACATACCACACATCGTCACAAACATAAAGCTATAAGTACAATCAAACATAAGACACATCGTCACAAACATAAAGCTATAAGTACAGAGAAACATAAGACACATAGTCACAAACATAAAGCTATAAGTAAAGTCAAACATATCACACATCGTCACAAACATAAAGCTATAAGTACAGTCAAACATAAGACACATCGTCACAAACATAAAGCTATAAGTACAGTCAAACATAAGACACATAGTCACAAACATAAAGCTATAAGTACAGAGAAACATATCACACATTGTCACAAACATAAAGCTATAAGTACAGAGAAACATACCACACATCGTCACAAACATAAAGCTATAAGTACAGAGAAACATAACACATAGTCACAAACATAAAGCTATAAGTACAGAGAAACATACCACACATCGTCACAAACATAAAGCTATAAGTACAGAGAAACATACCACACATCGTCACAAACATAAAGCTATAAGTTTAGCCACCCATCACGAAGCTACTCGTTCACAAGAAGCCAGAAGTGCACGTGTCCACAAGGCCCACAAGGCCCACAAAGCCCACAAGGCCCACAGGGCCGTGACTAAGACAAAGTAGCGCCACACAGCGGTCGATGTTACGTGAGCCAATAGAAGAAAGAAGACGTAGACTCAACGTAACCCCAGAAGAAGGGGAAGCAACTCGCTTACAGCATGGGTGATAAACTCAATTTCCTGGATAATAGGGAGAAAATGAGAGAGCCAGTCGATCCGTGCAGCTGCTTACCAGATAATTGTCTTTAACGCTCTCGTGTGACGTCAGCTTCTTAGGAGATAATTGTCTCTATTTTAGCTGCACGTGACGTCACCTGCTTACCAGATAATTGTCTTTAACGCTCTCGTGTGACGTCAGCTTCTTAGGAGATAATTGTCTCTATTTTAGCTGCACGTGACGTCACCTGCTTACCAGATAATTGTCTTTAACGCTCTCGTGTGACGTCAGCTTCTTAGGAGATAATTGTCTCTATTTTAGCTGCACGTGACGTCACCTGCTTACCAGATAATTGTCTTTAACGCTCTCGTGTGACGTCAGCTTCTTAGGAGATAATTGTCTCTATTTTAGCTGCACGTGACGTCACCTGCTTACTAGATAATTGTCTTTAACGGTACTATGTGACGTCAGCTGATGACGAAATTATTGTATTTTAACGGTATTATATGACAAAGATCATTGTTATTTTACAGTGTGTGACGTCACTGATCTTGAGACTACAGGTCAAGGCCGTTGGCTTTTATTGTCTGACCAACTGTCATGAAGTGCAACACAGAAGGGAGAGGGTGGATCCTACAGGATCTCTCAGGTTTATATATTTATATATTTATATATGAATCCTACTACTTACCCTTTTATATTTGATCCTGCACCTGAACCTTCACCTTCTCCTTTTACTGCTGCGGCCTTGACCTTGTGTGTTTAAACATGAACCCTCATAGTTCATCTCGGGTATTTAAACATGAACCTTCATAGTTCATCTCGGGTATTTAAACATGAACCTTCATAGTTCATCTCGGGTATTTAAACATGAACCTTCATAGTTCATCTCGGGTATTTAAACATGAACCTTCATAGTTCATCTCGGGTATTTAAACATGAACCTTCATAGTTCATCTCGGGTATTTAAACATGAACCTTCATAGTTCATCTCGGGTATTTAAACATGAACCTTCATAGTTCATCTCGGGTATTTAAACATGAACCTTCATAGTTCATCTCGGGTATTTAAACATGAACCTTCATAGTTCATCTCGGGTATTTAAACATGAACCTTCATAGTTCATCTCGGGTATTTAAACATGAACCTTCATAGTTCATCTCGGGTATTTAAACATGAACCTTCATAGTTCATCTCGGGTGTTTAAACATGAACCCTCATAGTTCATCTCGGGTATTTAAACATGAACCTTCATAGTTCATCTCGGGTGTTTAAACATGAACCTTCATAGTTCATCTCGGGTGTTTAAACATGAACCCTCATAGTTCATCTCGGGTATTTAAACATGAACCTTCATAGTGACGTCACTCGCTCACACAGGTATAAAGCAACACCTCACTACTGCCACACGTCACCCTCACTGACACATGCACACGCTGACACGTACACACTGACAAAACTTACACGCACCCCTCCTGTTGATACACACGCCATTCACACACACACACACACGTCTACGTACACAACCAGATACCTACACACATAACATAAACACATCGCAGGCGTCAACACCACGTGACAGTAGTCAGCAGTCGGATGGCGGGGGAGGATAATGATGTTGTCACCTTTTCATTGTAACAACAGAGAGAGAGAGAGGGACAAAGTACTGAGCAAGGAGGTCCTGTCGTCCTGCAACATGTTGTTACGGGTGGCTGACAAAAACACGTTGTCGAGAATTTACTACAAGCGGCTGACAGAATACGTTATGGACACTGGACAACTGTCCGCCATTACTCTGCCTGACAGACGGACCTCCTCCTCCAACCAGTCATCATCTTTAACGAGGTTCGCGCACGAGGCAAGAGGAGGTGAGACCAACGGAGACAACGGAGTCTCAGCCTTGAGGCCAAGCGAGGGCAGCTTACAAACATAAACAACGGGGAATGCCGGGATGTGTGTCACAGTCTTGCAATATCTAACTGTGACTCTTATACAATGGAGCGGCGACTGATGCGACCTACGTCACAGTCAATGTAATCGACGTTCGTCACAGTCAATGTAGTCGACGTTTGTCACAATCAATGTAGTCGACGTTCCTCACAGTCAATGTAGTCGACGTTCGTCACAGTCAATGTAGTCGACGTTTGTCACAATCAACGTAGTCGACGTTCGTCACAGTCAATGTAGTCGACGTTCGTCACAGTCAATGTAGTCGACGTTTGTCACAATCAATGTAGTCGACGTTCGTCACAGTCAATGTAGTCGACGTTCGTCACAGTCAATGTAGTCGACGTTTGTCACAATCAATGTAGTCGACGTTCGTCACAGTCAATGTAGTCGACATTCGTCACAGTCAATGTAGTCGACGTTTGTCACAATCAATGTAGTCGACGTTCGTCACAGTCAATGTAGTCGACGTTTGTCACAGTCAATGTAGTCGACGTTCGTCATAGTGTATGTTGTTGACGTTTGTCATAGGGAATATTGTCGACGTTCGTCACAGTGAATGTAGTCGACGTTTGTCATAGGGAATATTGTCGACGTTCGTCACTGGGAATGTTGTCGCGATATCTCTGTCTTTTTTTCTCGTGGTGACGTGCACAAGCACTTCCCGCAAGGTTCTCCATTCGCAAAACATTTTTGCGAGCAGGTCCAGCACCAAGTGACCAGCCCCCCAGACCTCAGATGTAAGGAGGAGGAGGAGCAGTTCGATCCTCACTCGTCACCCGCCAACCATCGGAATGACTGGGTTTGTCAGTGCCCAGCAATATTGTAAATTATGGCACTTTATGAGCGCAGCCTCTTTGTGCCTCCCTGTCTCCCCCTGTGCGCGGCAAATCACTGGCCGTTTCCAAGAGCCATAATTATCTGCCTGCAATTTGCGACTGTATTCCATGTGATTAGTCCACCCGTGTCAGTGCCGACTGGCATGCTTCTCTTCGCTAGCCTCCCCTTGCACAGCCCTGCAGCAAATTAGCATCTTGGCTTCTTGCACGCTCGGCGCTGCTGTTGTCATGGAGACTGAGCACTGATTGGCTGCCGGAGGGCTGCTAGAGAAATCCCCGGATAAATACTGGTCGTGGTGGTGGTAGTGGATGTCTGATGGATAGTAACTCTGGTCAAGATTTGTCGTCTGACAAGAAGAACGAGACAAATCACTGTGAACTAGACATCTTTCCCAGGCTTCCCGCAAAATTGTATAGAAATTAAATTTTAATGTGAGAATCCGTTAAATGGTGAATTGTGAGGAAGAATATTAACGAGAATGATAGCTCTGGCACAACAGGACACTAGACGATGCAAAATGGACGATCTCGACTGGTCAGGTCCAGACCTGTGAGGAAATCTGCAAGATGTGCTCAAGGGGACACCTGCAAACACCACTCGCCATTCCACGTGACAAAGCCCCGCCTACTTCTTCACGTGCCTTAAAGATACTTTATGTGTGTGAGCCTGCAGCAGAATGTCAGACAGGCTGACTCCGTGCTTGGTGTGACTGGAGTCAACACCGGGGTCTGTAGTCTTCTCAGGGGCCAACACTGGGGACTGTAGTCTTGTCAGGGGCCAACACTGGGGACTGTAGTCTTCTCAGGGGCCAACACTGGGGACTGTAGTCTTCTCAGGGGCCAACACTGGGGACTGTAGTCTTCACAGGGGCCAACAATGAGGACTGTAGTCTTCTTAGGGGCCGACAGCCGGGGGGTGGGTGGGTGAGAGGCGTGTTTCTACAAACGTCATTCCAAGAGAAAGCTTGTGCTGTCTGTCTGTCTGTCTTTGTGTCTGTCTGTTTGTCTGTCTGTCTCCTTGCTAGAGATCTGTAGGATACGAAAAGAAAGGTTGAGATGTTTGGAGGGGCTTCGGACTTCTCGAGTCTTTTCCTAACAGAACGACATGAATATCTTACTAATTATTTACTGGACGCCGATCAGACTTTCCTGGACGTCTTTCTTTCTTATATCAGGTCCACACACCTCCCACCGCTGCCCTTCTCGGATGCTGGAGTTGGGGAGCATCACGTGTCCCTGTGTAGAGTTACACAGTCGAGGTTTTCCTGTTGTTATTTCCAGCTGTCACGTTTACGATCCCCCCGAAGACACCTCCCTGGTTTATCGTCCTTGTCAGGGCCTGTGCCTCTCTGGTGAATATTCTCTGGCAAAGTGACAATTGTCTCGGTACAGCCTCGCTGTGCACGTGCCTGGTGGTTGAAATGCTGGCGGTGACACAAATGTTTCACCTCGCACGCTTGACACGTGCTTGTCCTCCAACAGCCTACTTGCACGCGCTCCATACTGACGTCATGTGACGGTAACGAGAGCTGAGCGCACTCCCCCCCCTCTCTCTCTCTTTCTCTCTTACACACACACACACACCTGGGAGATCTGGTAACCCGGATGTGAAGGCATGAGATGGAAATGAAGGGGTGGACAAAGAGTTTCTGCTCTCACCCATCACGTGATAATCTCCCATCAGACTGAGTTGTCTTCCTTTTCACCAATAAGTTTAGAAAGGACAAGACGAGGTAAACTGCAATGTGTGTTTATAATTTGGGGTTGGAAATGAGCTGTTTACTTTCAACTGGACTAAACCACAGCTGCCTGCTCAAGAATTCGCCAGCTTGCCCTCGACTACAAGTATCGGCCGGCCAGCCAGTACCTGTCTAGTGATGAATCTGACGATGATGAAGAAATACCCACATTAATGATGTAAGCGCCACCATTGTTGTCCCGCCAGTCTCTCTCCATCGCTGCTTCCTCCCTGTGTGTCAGGTGTTACTGTGTGTCACGTGTTGCTGTATCGCACGTTCCTGTCACGTTACTCAGTGTCACATGTCCAGTGACGTAAGCTGATCTTGTTTGGTCACGTGACCCGGCACGACACCCTGTCGAAGACTATCCTTCAAGGCACCTTGGAGGGTGGCCGACACCGCGGTGGTCAGAGAAAGAACTGACTTACGAACATCAAAGACTGGACTGGTCGTCCTGTACAGGACCTGCTGACTATCGCCCACAGTGGACAAGAGTGGCGGCCCCTGTCAGCTGCCGCGTCTATCCATGTGATCCCCCCAACCACTGACTGACACATGTGGTTGTGCTCGCGATCGAACCACTTACACTGGGTTAGATGACGTCACTAGTGCTCTGTTATAGACGCCATTGTTGTGCAACCGAAAGTTGTAAGAGGATCCATGGTGACAAGATTAGCTTGTTGTCCACTCTTATTTACATTAGATTAGCTTGTTGGCAGTTTGTCATTGATTAGGTTAGCTTGTTGGCAGTTTGTCATTGATTAGGTAGCTTGTTGTCCACGCTTATTTACATTAGGTTAGCTTGTTGTCCACGCTTATTTACATTAGGTTAGCTTGTTGTCCACTCTTATTTTCATTAGATTAGCTTGTTGGCAGTTTGTCATTGATTAGGTAGCTTGTTGTCCACGCTTATTTACATTAGGTTAGCTTGTTGTCCACGCTTATTTACATTAGGTTAGCTTGTTGTCCACGCTTATTTACATTAGGTTAGCTTGTTGTCCACGCTTATTTACATTAGGTTAGCTTGTTGTCCACGCTTATTTACATTAGGTTAGCTTGTTGTCCACGCTTATTTACATTAGGTTAGCTTGTTGTCCACGCTTATTTACATTAGGTTAGCTTGTTGTCCACGCTTATTTACATTAGGTTAGCTTGTTGTCCACGCTTATTTACATTAGGTTAGCTTGTTGGCAGTTTGTCATTGATTAGGTTAGCTTGTTGTCCACGCTTATTTACATTAGATTAGCTTGTTGGCATCCACCCTGTCCCTGAAGTAAAGTGATGCTGGAGACTACAGTCGATGAAGGTGTCAGACGTGTCAGTGTCTTGAAGTTGAGAACAGTTAGCACAGAAGTGGCGCTAGAGATGATAAGTGATGACAGCAGACAAAGGAAGGTATCAACCATTTAATCCCAACTTGCCAGTGCTGTTCACTCCGTGCCTCTCGACCCTCGTAAAGGTGTCGTCCATGGCATCAGTGCTGTACTTACAGAGGCTGCCGCCAGGTGGTGATTTACTCTACCCTCACTTTGATTTGTGTTCACACTGTGATTACGATGGTCGCTTGTGAGTAGATGCTTCGAGTCCATTGACAAAACAAAAATATTATTCTGTGTGCAAGTATCAAAGAAAACAGCGGCGATAATCACAGACAGGTAACAACTGAGCGAGATGCTGAGTTAGCTTGGGCGTCACAGCTCTTGTCGGAACTCGGCCATGCTCCCCCGGCCATCTCCATCACCCACGTGAACAAGAACACCGACCGCACAAAAACAGTCACACAAACACACCTTACGGCGATAATACAAATAATGTTTGGTTAGCATAACGAAGGAACTTTGCATTGTTGCCATCAACATGTCACGTGTAACTAGACGTTTTATTAACACAAGGATGGCGTGACGTCTCACTAGAACAGTTGTAGTAACAAAGGGCTAGCGTGACGTCTCACTAGAACAGTTGTAGTAACACAAGGCTAGCGTGACGTCTCACTAGAACAGTCTTATTAGTATAAGGTCAGCGTGATGTCACGTGCTGCTGGTGACGTCCTTGGTCACGATAAGCTCATGTTCAGTGTTCAGTAAGCTGGACAAAACACACAGACCTGCAGGAGTGCGCGTACGTGTTGTGTTGCGTGCGCTGGACAAAAGCTGCCGCTAGTAAGACGTGTGCGTGCGCGTGCGCGTGTCAGAAGCGCGTGCAGCTGCCGTGCGGCACGTGGCGCCCTCGCTACCCGAGCCTGTGATTGGCAGCAGCCATGCCGGCCTTTCATTTCCGTTTCCGGCGACGGTAAGAGCGACAACCACCATCACTCTTGCGGCTGTCAAACTTTCTTGTCAGAGCTTTTGTGGAACTCGAACGTTTGGCGTCACTTGAAGACTGAAAGGTTGCAGGCAGCCATTACGCTCGTCCTGGTCCTGAAGTGCACTTCTCCACACGATTGTCTGCCTTCCTTGCTGCCCTACACGTCACACGATTGTCTGCCTCTTGCTGCCCTACACGTCACACGATTGTCTGCCTTCCTTGCTGTCCTACACGTCACACGATTGTCTGCCTTCCTTGCTGCCCTACACGTCACACGATTGTCTGCCTTCCTTGCTGCCCTACACGTCACACGACTGTCTGCATTCCTTGCTGTTCTACACGTCACACGACTGTCTGCCTTACTTGCTGCCCTACACGTCACATTATTGTCTGCCATCTTGCTGCCCTACACGTCACACGATTGTCTGCCATCTTACTGCCCTACATGTCACACAATTGTCTGCCTTCCTTGTTGCCCTACATGTCACACGTAGGTCAATTACGGCGCAAGACGGTTACTAACTCCTCCCCTGCCCCACAGACCCCAACCCTGTAGAGTGAAGCTGTTGTGATATAGTGTAAATAATGACAGTGAAGCTGTTGTGATATAGTGTAAATAATGACAGTGAAGCTGTTGTGATATAGTGTAAATAATGACAGTGAAGCTGCTGTGATATAGTGTAAATAATGACAGTGAAGCTGTTGTGATATAGTGTAAATAATGACAGTGAAGCTGTTGTGATATAGTGTAAATAATGACAGTGAAGCTGTTGTGATATAGTGTAAATAATGACAGTGAAGCTGTTGTGATATAGTGTAAATAATGACAGTGAAGTTGCTGTGATATAGTGTAAATAATGACAGTGAAGTTGCTGTGATATAGTGTAAATAATGACAGTGAAGCTGTTGTGATATAGTGTAAATAATGACAGTGAAGCTGTTGTGATATAGTGTAAATAATGACAGTGAAGCTGCTGTGATATAGTGTAAATAATGACAGTGAAGCTGCTGTGATATAGTGTAAATAATGACAGTGAAGCTGTTGTGATATAGTGTAAATAATGACAGTGAAGCTGTTGTGATATAGTGTAAATAATGACAGTGAAGTTGCTGTGATATAGTGTAAATAATGACAGTGAAGCTGCTGTGATATAGTGTAAATAATGACAGTGAAGCTGCTGTGATATAGTGTAAATAATGACAGTGAAGTTGCTGTGATATAGTGTAAATAATGACAGTGAAGTTGCTGTGATATAGTGTAAATAATGACAGTGAAGCTGCTGTGATATAGTGTAAATAATGACAGGGAAGTTGCTGTGATATAGTGTAGCTGTTTAGTGAGAAGCTCCAGTAGGCGGACACTATACAGAAATAAGTATTTATACATTGTGCAGCACCAAGCAGTACTGGGATACCATGTAGAAATGTAGAAATAACCATTTGTCACATATGATATACACAGACATAACTCATGATACTCTGGGACCTGCCATCTCCTGTCATCTACTGTTAGTCGCGCTCATTCTCGTTTGGATGTCATGTAAACACATAGGAGGTATGCGGGCAGAGTCGCTGTTTCCCGGGGTAACAACGGCTGCAGCTCTGGGTGAGGGCAAACTAACCCCATCCCTCGCTTGAAATCCTTTCCCCACCCCCACTCCTACCTACCCCCACCCACTGCTGCATGTGGCGCCATGATATAGCCTTAGTTTGACTGCCTTGTCGTGATATAGTGACATAGCCTTAGTTACTTGCTGCCTTGTCGTGATATAGTGATATAGTGACATAGCCTTAGTTTGGCTGCCTTGTCGTGATATAGTGATATAGTGACATAGCCTTAGTTTGACTGCCTTGTCGTGATATAGTGACATAGCCTTAGTTACTTGCTGCCTTGTCGTGATATAGTGATATAGTGACATAGCCTTAGTTTGGCTGCCTCGTCGTGATATAGTGATATAGTGACATAGCCTTAGTTACTTGCTGCCTTGTCGTCATATAGTGATATAGTGAAATAGCCTTAGTTTGGCTGCCTCGTCGTGATATAGTGATATAGTGACATAGCCTTAGTTACTTGCTGCCTTGTCGTGATATAGTGATATAGTGACATAGCCTTAGTTACTTGCTGCCTTGTCGTGATATAGTGATATAGTGACATAGACTTAGTTTGGCTGCCTTGTCGTCATATAGTGATATAGCCTTAGTTACTGGCTGTCTTACCGTCATATAGTGATATAGCCTTAGTTACTGGCTGTCTTACCGTCATATAGTGATATAGTGATATAGCCTAAGCTGTTGGCTGTCTTACCGTCATATAGTGATATAGTGATATAGCCTAAGCTGTTGGCTGTCTTACCGTCATATAGTGATATAGTGATATAGCCTAAGCTGTTGCCTGTCTTACCGTCATATAGTGATATAGTGATATAGCCTAAGTTGTTGGCTGTCTTACCGTCATATAGTGATATAGCCTTAGTTGTTGACTGCCTTGTCGGGATGTAGCCTATGTTGCTGGCTCGTCGTAAAGCACCAATCCTCCGACCCTTCTGCTGCACGTGCTCCTATTTCTACAAATGCCACCTGAGCAGAAGTTATCTTCCCTCATGACAGAGTTGTCTCGCTGACATTAGTGTTGCCGGGTACCGTGCGGATGTCAGAGTAAAAAAGGAGAGGGTGTGTGTGGGACCAAAGGTGTCGCTAGGATGTTAGTGATGAAGAGATGTGTTTTGTGACGGGACCTGCTGTTGGTGTCATGAGCGACTGGTTGTGTATTACAGCGACGAAGAGGGGGTGTGGTGGGGACCAGATGTG
Source organism: Marisa cornuarietis (assembly GCA_004794655.1). Classification (NCBI taxonomy): domain Eukaryota; kingdom Metazoa; phylum Mollusca; class Gastropoda; order Architaenioglossa; family Ampullariidae; genus Marisa; species Marisa cornuarietis. Next base: position 205,589 of record SMMW01000214.1, read on the forward strand.
TGGGTAGTGAATGTTGGGTGGAATGGTGATGACTAGGCTTGTGAGTGGACCAAATGTTGGTGAGGGACTGTTGGGTGTTACGTGGATACGCGGTGTTGCTAGCAACTGTCAGGTGTTACGGTGAGATGTCAGCAGCAACTGTTGTTGTCACAGGTATGGCGGTCGGATGTAAAACTTCTAAGAATACGAAGCAGAGTAAAGGTCCTGAAAGATATAAACTGCAGTCTGACTTGCTCTTTGACAGACACAACATCTCGTCTTCTTTAATATAATAATAATAATAATAATAATAATAATAATAATAATAATAATGATGATGATGATGATGATTTGTATCGCGCATTTCTCCTGACACAACAGAGCTCAGTGCGCTTCAATATGATGCACTGAAGCTGATGGTATTTGTCAATTATGTTGAAAGTCTACACAAACACACTGCCTCCTGTCTACATAAACACACTGCCTCCTGTCTACACAAACACACTGCCTTCTGTCTACACAAACACACTGCCTCCTGTCTACACAAACACGCTGCCTCATGTCTACACAAACACACTGCCTCATGTCTACACAAACACACTGCCTCATGTCTACACAAACACACTGCCTCATGTCTACACAAACACGCTGCCTCATGTCTACACAAACACGCTGCCTCATGTCTACACAAACACACTGCCTCATGTCTACACAAACACACTGCCTCATGTCTACAAAAACACACTGTCTCCTGTCTACACAAACACGCTGCCTCCTGTCTACACGAACACACTGTCTCCTGTCTACACAAACACGCTGCCTCCTGTCTACACGAACACACTGCCTTCTGTCTACACAAACACACTGCCTTCTGTCTACACGAACACACTGCCTTCTGTCTACACAAACGCACTGCCTTCTGTCTACACACACTGCCTTCTGTCTACACGAACGCACTGCCTTCTGTCTACACACACTGCCTTCTGTCTACACGAACACACTGCCTTCTGTCTACACACACTGCCTTCTGTCTACACGAACACGCTGCCTCCTGTCTACACACACTGCCTTCTGTCTACACGAACACGCTGCCTCCTGTCTACACACACCTCCTTCTGTCTACACAAACACACTGCCTCCTGTCTACATGTCTACAGAGGCTTACAGCTTTATGCTACATAAGTCTACAACATTGTGGTTTACCTTGAAACATGTCTACGCGTCTTTTTATGGCACAATTCTCGTACTCTAGCCACTTAAATATTTATTAATCAAAATGTCTTGTTGTGTGTGTAGTCCCATAATAAATGTTATTTGTTGTTGTGTGTAGTCCTGTAATGAATGTTATTTGTTGTTGTTGTGTGTAGTCCCGTAATAAATGTTATTTGTTGTTGTGTGTAGTCCTGTAATGAATGTTATTTGTTGTTGTGTGTAGTCCTGTAATAAATGTTATTTGTTGTTGTGTGTAGTCCTGTAATAAATGTTATTTGTTGTTGTTGTGTGTAGTCCTGTAATAAATATTATTTGTTGTTGTGTGTAGTCCCGTAATAAATGTTATTATTTGTTGTTGTGTGTAGTCCTGTAATGAATGTTATTTGTTGTTGTGTGTGGTCTCGTAATAAATGTTATTTGTTGTTGTGTGTAGTCCTGTAATGAATGTTATTTGTTGTTGTTGTGTGTAGTCCCGTAATAAATGTTATTTGTTGTTGTGTGTAGTCCTGTAATGAATGTTATTTGTTGTTGTTGTGTGTAGTCCTGTAATAAATGTTATTTGTTGTTGCTGTGTGTAGTCCTGTAATAAATATTATTATTTGTTGTTGTGTGCAGTCCTGTAATAAATGTTATTTGTTGTTGTGTATAGTCCTGTAATAAATATTATTTGCTGTTATTGTGTGTACTCCCTTAATTAATGTTATTTGCTGTTTTGTGTGTAGTCCTGTCATCTCGACAAAGACATGGAATGTGCGAAGGTATATTTCTCACCTTGGTGTGACGTGTACAAGACAAATGTTTACAAAACTAGTCAGCTAGTGAACATTTGATGCCAACTGTCTGTAATGCAAATGACATCAATATTGGTGGGTGGGGGGTGAGTTGTTAGCTCTCACGCTAAGCATGCGTGTCCTCTCACTCTCACTCTCTCACACCCACACACACCCACACACACACCCACACACCCACACACACCACCATCCCCCTCTTTAGGTCTGCTGGCGCTCAGCATATGTGGCGGTGATGGCGAGAAGCGAGTTTTAATTTAGCATCTGCAATAATAAACGAGTGCAGGGACACCGCTGGCAACAATAAAGATAAAGCTGGCCGTGCACGTGCGCCTGTTCGCATGCGCGCTCTGATTAACCCAGCACGTGCATTCTGCGCTCACTCCACGGGGCCCCCTTTCTTTGTTTCTTCTGTACCCCTTGATGAAAATGGCCCCTTGCACCACCGTAAAAAGACGAGACGAAAATTGGCAAACTCCCACCATGCAAAAAAATGAAAAAAAAACGATGGAGAGGGTGGGTGGTAAGGTGGGGGGAGAGTGTGGGGGGGGCCTTGAATGGTGACATAAATCCTTTTTCAGGCGGCCTGAACGTGTTCAGAGGTGTCGCCATATGTTCCGCATTGCAAAGCTTTCTGCCTCTCGCTCTCTGCTCTAGCGGCGGACTGACTGATGACATCTGCACGACAGCAACACCACAGGCGTGGGTACGGCAAGGGAGGAGGGGCTGGGGGGTACGAGGGATTAACAAGGGGTGCAGAGTTGGGGGGGGAGTTAGCTCACGCCGCCCACCGCCCTCTGGTCACCACAGGCTGCTCGTGCCTGTACTATCGTCACATGACCCTCACACTCACCACAGTGCTGACCACATCTCACACCTCTACCAGCATGTGACTGAAGAGAATACCTGATGTTCATCACACAGTGTTACGTGCTTTACCTCCAGTACAAACGTCACTATAAACAAATGTCATGCATATTGTAAGCTCAGTGCAAAGCTTTGAAGTCGACACAAGACACGTGACCACAGCACAATGTTGTACAAATGCGACATCCACACTGTCACTGTCAAGGCTTGATAGAAAGATAGACTATAAACAACCTATAGACATGAATACACCTAGAGACTCATCACACACATTCACAAACCTATAAATACACTCATAGACGAATAAACACACCTTCAGATTGATAAACTCATTCTCAAACTTCAAAATACAAAACATCAAACGCTCTATGCGAGATAAATAATAATATAAACCTATATAACTTCACATATTCTAGAAAACACATAAAGAAGGAAGGCATCTCTCCATGTATGCAGATTATTTTTATGTTAACATATCAAAATGGTGGAAAGGATAATGAAGAATAAGTGGTTAAAACTGTTATATGTATGAAAATAAACTGACCACTTCCTGTGGATCAGGAACAATTGTACATTGTGTGCTTGTGGATCACAACTATATTACCAATGTAAGTAGGTACAGCGTTTTGTAATAGTACACGAGGGCATTGTCTTTCTTCCCTCCTCTAGTTTTTTTTTTTTTCCTCACATATTTAGAGGTTTTAATAGGTGTATGTTATATATATATGCCAATTTGATTTCATTTCCTCCAGTGTAAATGTGTAACTTATTGATCCTATAATTGTCATGCAAACCAGGAACAGTTGTTTGTGCAGCGTTTTTAGGTACAGCTTTGTGTAATGCTACATGTGGACACTTTCTTCTTGTCTCTCTCTCTTCTCTTTTTTTTCTCTAATTTTAAACATGGATATCAAACACTCTATATTCATATTTGTGTTCTGTGAAGTGTAATATGGAAAAAAAATGATGTATCCATGAAAAATGAAGATTAAACTGTGTGTAAAAAAAAAAAAAAAATACATAAAAAAAAAAAAAAAATTATTTCGTTCGTCTGCACGCGTCAAATTAAATGCTCTTTAGCTTCTGGGTGCATGTACAGTGTAAACAGAGGTATGGTGGAAAAGGTCAAGTAATGTCACTTATATGTCGCTTCGAAGTGTACATCCTAGAACACTTCAAAAATAACCGTTTTGATTGTAGTGGTAGACCATGTGTGATTGAGTGACTTTTTGTTACAGCCAAACTGAGGGGGAAAACATCAATGAAGTTAATGACAATTTTCGCAGCCACAGAGATAAATGACCAAACTTTGTATTGTTATCTTCAACCTTATCTTCTGTTTCATTCACACCACTAGGAAGATTGATTATACATTGTGAATATTTCGTTCAAAGAGAAGCTGAAACTTACTTGTTGACACCCTATTCTATTACTGACAGCAATAAATACTACAAATAACAGCAAAAAAAAAATAAATAATATAAACATGGTCAAGCCTACAAAACATTAAACTCAGTCTCTCAAATAACCATCCGCTTCTTCGGAGAATTTATGCACGTGACACTCGCCTCGGCTTTATTACTATATCATCTGGACCATCTCGATGCTTACTATAAAAAAACTGTTTGCAAGCACAATTTTACAGTCATAATTTTTACAACTTAACTGATAAGTTTCAAACGAGGTGTGGTGATGTTTGATGATGTTTAGTGATGTCAGGTGATGTCTGGTGATGTCTGATGATGTTTAGTGATGTCTGGTGATGTCTGGTGATGTCTGATGATGTTTAGTGATGTCTGGTGATGTCTGGTGATGTCTGATGATGTTTAGTGATGTCTGGTGATGTCTGGTGATGTCTGATGATGTTTAGTGATGTCTGGAGATGACTGGTGATGCCTTGTCGGTAATTTTCATGTCTTTCACTGTTAAAGTTGTTTGTCGTATAAACGTGTTGTAGATTGTCGATTAGTCTGTTAACTGTTCAGTTCTAAAAATGGTTTAGTTTGCCTAGTGATGTGTGAACATCTTGACACAGCCGACGACTTGAGGACAGTAGGTTTAACTACTGAGATGTCTGCTGTTTTGTAGGCAAACATTACTGGACATTACTAATATTTTCAAGAATTCCAGCAAGACAACATTTATTTAGAAGTGCTCGTGGTTTACTTTTTCAACTTTTAACAGTTATCCCTGTTAAGTGCTGAGCTGATAAATACGATGTTGTACGCGATGTAATTTTATAGTTCATTTCTAAGACGACTAGATGCTGAAATATACAGAGAGAAAAAAACTAAAGTGAATAGACAGGCAGAAAATAAAAGGCATTTTAAATCCATAATTCTACTGGGTATATATTATCAAACAGCCGATAGTGATAACAAGTCATTAAAAAGTACTTTCCGAGTCACCAGCTCATCCTCACCCCAGTGTTAATATCTATTCATTACACGACACATGGTTACCTGCCACAGTACAGTTGTTATATCTACTCACTACAAGACACATGGTTACCTGCCACAGTACAGTTGTTATATCTACTCACTACAAGACACATGGTTACCTGCCACAGTACAGTTGTTATATCTACTCACTACAAGACACATGGTTACCTGCCACAGTACAGTTGTTATATCTACTCACTACAAGACACATGGTTACCTGCTACAGTACAGTTGTTATATCTACTCACTACAAGACACATGGTTACCTGCCACAGTACAGTTGTTATATCTACTCACTACAAGACACATGGTTACCTGCCACAGTACAGTTGTTATATCTACTCACTACAAGACACATGGTTACCTGCCACAGTACAGTTGTTATATCTACTCACTACAAGACACATGGTTACCTGCTACAGTACAGTTGTTATATCTACTCACTACAAGACACATGGTTACCTGCCACAGTACAGTTGTTATATCTACTCACTACAAGACACATGGTTACCTGCCACAGTACAGTTGTTATATCTACTCACTACAAGACGCTAGAACAATTCACACTGTTGTCTTTGACTCACTCACAACACATTTGATTTTTTGGGACGAAGAGGGATGAAAGAAATTGTCCTTGTCCTGTACTGTCCTGTCCATCTGAACAATGCATGTCGATTATTTTCTTCCTTCTTTCCACCTCTCTAACTGAAATACTCACAAGACATAAAACCTCTACTATCAACAGTCAAGGGACGTAAGCTGGTCTTCTTTGGTCACGTGACCCGGCACGACACCTTGTGGAAGACTATGTTCAAGGCACCATGGAGGGTGGCCGACACCGCGGTGGTCAGAGAAAGAACTGACTTACGAACATCAAAGACTGGACTGGTCGTCCTGTACAGGACCTGCTGACTATCGCCCACAATAGACAAGAGTGGCGGCCCCTGTCAGCTGCCGCCTCTACCCATGTGATCCCCCCAACCACAGGTGCCGGTCAACTGACTGACTGACTGACTGACTGTAAACGAAAACTAAGAAGAGATAGTAAGCTTGGACGATGTACTAGAGGCAGTGCAGGATTGTGCCTCAACCAGTACCTCAGCCGGAAATGGTTGGGCCCACATTGCTTTCCAGCTGGACCTCGGTGCACCTCATAACGAACAGGTCCAGGAACAAATTCTATAAAAAGACAAGATGTAGAACTGTCGATGAATTGTTTATGTGGTTTCAATGTAGATGGATGCTAAACAGGCTAAACGTGGTATAAACGTGATTTACGGTACAAACTGTAGAAGTGTGAAGTGAGGCTGCACACACACAACACCTGTAGACAAGGCAGTCAACATGATGGGTAGACATGGCCAGAAACACACCCTAACCCAAGGTTTGCAGGTCTTCAGCTCCCTCCTCACTCTACTCCTCGCCACGAGGCAGTCGACCGCTTTTCGCTCGTGAAACTCAGGGGATTTGGTCTCGACAGATGGCGCTCTCCGACGTTACCTCGGTGTGATGAATATCCGCGATAACTCAGAGTTAAATTCTCTTGATCTCTTTCTTCTCACGTACTGATTGCTGGCATCCCTGTTTCTGCACCATTTTCTCTTTAACACACACACACACACACCTCCTGGAAGTCAGCCACGCCCACGGTACGGAAGTAAAAAGAAGCCTCCCTCGCACGAGGTCTTTCCCCGTATGATGACGCCAGCGTCTCGTCTCCATGGTGATGGGAACCTCGCGGATGTGAGTTGTCGACAAACATTCTCCGAGGAACTGCTGTCCCATTGTGGCTGCCTTTCTCCTTATTGAATCCTTGTCTTGTTTATATTTGTGGTGGGTTGAAATCCCCGTAATGTCTTATTTCAAGTCTGAAGTGGTCAGGGTTCAAGAGCAAAATCTCTTGACATTCTCGAGAAGATTCTTGCAGCAGACATTCAGACAGACAAGTAAAGAGACATTTACAACTGACAGAAATGTCCAGCGTGGTGTGTAGCCCTGACTGGGTAAGGCCCACCGATGTCCACACCAGGAGGCACGCTGGCTCCCTACCTTTATGGCACAGCGAACTTTCTCCAACAGTCGAAACAGTCACGTGACTCACGAATATCTGACATTCCACACACTCTGCGGTCACTCTACACAATGTCCGGTCACTCCACACTCCACACGATGTCCGGTCACTCTACACGACCAGTCACCGCCTGTCCCGTCAGCCTGTAAGAAGAGACAGCGGCTTTACTCGTCCTCTGACCTTTGCCCTTCACTAGCATCATCCCCTGGCGCAATTTCTGAGGGTCTGCACAGGCAGCCAGCCAGCCAGCCAGCCAACGCCCTTCCTTGCACGACGCCAGGGAGCTCCCTCAGTCACACTCATTTCATCATCAGGTCTCTGTCTCTCTCTCTCTCTCACTCCCACACATACAGTCTCTCTCTCTTACTGCCCATTTAGTTAGTAGTATTGAAGTATTAATAAGGTTAGTCATTGTATTTTAAGAGCGTAGACTTAACAAGGGCTTCGTCATCATCCCTTCATCGTCATTATCATTAGCACAGCTTTCATCAAGAAAGTTTGCTACAGTTTGTCTTGACGAGACAATAGCAGACTTCTCATCCGGGTCTGCAGCTGAAGGAACGACTGAATGAGAGACAGATGGCGACACCAGCCGAGAGCTGATTAGCTATTGTGAGACTGGGCTGCTTGCACTAGTTCTTGACCACGTAGCACGTGATTCAGTGGCTTGCACTGTTGTTCACTACGTGATTCAGTGGCTTGCATTGTTGTTCACTACGTGATTCAGTCGCTTGCACTGTTGTTCACTACGTGATTCAGTGGCTTGCACTGTTGTTCACTACGTGATTCAGTCGCTTGCACTATTGTTCACTACGTGATTCAGTGGCTTGCACTGTTGTTCACTACGTGATTCAGTGGCTTGCATTGTTGTTCACTACGTGATTCAGTCGCTTGCACTTTTGTTCACTACGTGATTCAGTCGCTTGCATTGTTGTTCACTACGTGATTCAGTCGCTTGCACTGTTGTTCACTACGTGATTCAGTCGCTTGCACTGTTGTTCACTACGTAATTCAGTCGCGAGTGGTGACGTGATGCCTCTAAGGTCAAGGTCAGCTCATCTTGTAGGGGATACCATTCACGCCACTCATGCCAGCCCACATAACGAATGGCTGGTAATTACCTGTATGGCGCCCAGCACTAATTAATATGTAAAACTCATTAACTTCACCTCCTCACCAGCACGCGACCACGCGACGGTGACGCACAGAGTTAGAAATGGGGACTGGCGGCGACTGGGGGGGGGGGTAGATAAACTTGTGGCACACTGTAACATGGAGTTGTATCAGACTGCGAGGGTTTTAGATAGAGTGTATCAGACTGGCAGATAGAGTGTATCAGACTGGAAAGTGCTTAGAGTTGTATCAGACTGGGAGGTGTTTAAATAGAGTGTATCAGACTAGAAGGTGTTTAGATAGAGTTGTATCAGACTGGGAGGTGTGTAGATAGAGTGTATCAGACTGGGAGGTGTTTAAACAGAGTGTGTCAGACTGGGAGGTGTTTAAACAGAGTGTGTCAGACTGCGAGGTGTTTAAACAGAGTGTATCAGACTGCGAGGTGTTTAAACAGAGTGTATCAGACTGCGAGGTGTTTAAACAGAGTGTATCAGACTGCGAGGTGTTTAAACAGAGTGTATCAGACGGCGAGGTGTTTAAACAGAGTGTATCAGACTGCGAGGTGTTTAAACAGAGTGTATCAGACTGTGAGGTGTTTAAACAGAGTGTGTCAGGCTGGGAGATGTTCAAATAGAGTGTATCAGACTGCGAGGTGTTTAAACAGAGTGTATCAGACTGCGAGGTGTTTAAACAGAGTGTATCAGACTGTGAGGTGTTTAAACAGAGTGTGTCAGGCTGGGAGATGTTCAAATAGAGTGTATCAGACTGCGAGGTGTTTAAACAGAGTGTATCAGACTGTGAGGTGTTTAAACAGAGTGTGTCAGGCTGGGAGATGTTCAAATAGAGTGTATCAGACTGCGAGGTGTTTAAACAGAGTGTATCAGACTGCGAGGTGTTTAAACAGAGTGTGTCAGACTGCGAGGTGTTTAAACAGAGTGTGTCAGACTGCTATGTAATGACACAGAGCTGTGCCAGAGAGTAGATGCTGTTGTTGCTGACAGTCTCACAGACGGTGGACAGTTCTAACGACAGCCTGACCTGCACCCATCCTTACACTCTCCAGCCTCCTCTAGTCTCGTCGCTTGACGAGTCTCGCGTGAGAAGGAGTCGTGTGAGGCTAGTGACGTCATGACTGTCATCTGAGACTAACTGGTTCCAGTGGTGTGTCTGCTCCATACATGGCATACACTATGGCGTGTGCTCTTGTCATCTGCACTGCTTGTCATGTTACGAGTTGAGAGCTTGGAGATCCTTATCAGCTGCTGACACTTGCGCGCGTGCGTGCGTGCGTGGATGGGTGTTTTGTGTGTGCGCGCGTATGTGTTTTTGTGTGTGTGTGTGTGTGTGTGTGTATGTTTGTGAGTGAGTGAGTGTGAAAAAATTGCAAGTCAAGTTTGGACAGTATTGATTAAAGGACAACACGAGCGCTCAGCGAAAATCGCTGGAAAGAGAGCACAAAGTATCACAAAAACATGTTCGGTGTATGTTATGACAAAGAGGCACGAGAGATTTTATATTAATATTTTCTCTTAAGCACACCTGGTTTTGTCGAGAAAACAGGAAGTGACGAAACGAACGTATTTCTAAAAATAGCATCCTCTGCACGAGCTGAAGTGGAAGAGAAAAGATGCAATCCTCGGTAAAAGACAAGTGACCAGGACACACTGTGCTGTTGCTGAATGTTCTCTACCACACTCACATGGAGTTAGTTTGTTGTGTGTGATCGAAACAACTAAAAAAGGGGGGAAAAGACTTGAGGATGATAAACATTATAAGGAGCTTAAACAGGAACACGTGCGAGTATCAGTAAGTAAATAGAAAATTTTACATGCAGCTAAATGAGGGAAAAATAACTTTTGACATCGATAAACATGTTTCAAACTATCATTATATTTTTAATTGTACAAAATCCTTATCAGCAGTCAGTTGTAACTATTGTAGCCCATTACATTTTGATCTGATTGACTTACCAGTCTGTTGAATGAACTCAGTTTGGACCATTTAATTATTTTTTAACTTCATTCAAGACTTCTAAATAAAGTTCCAATCTGTAGGGCTGTATTCCAAATTCAGCTGTTTCATTTTTTGGGGAAAAAAAATCGCTTCTTGAACACGACAACCTGAGCGATGTTTCTTCATTTGACTCGAAGACATGCGCACTGGCTGTTACAAATACTTCCATCACGTGAGAGAACTCTTCAGTACAGGAGAGTACTTTATTCCCGCCTTCCTAGTTGCAGGTGAGAATGGCGATGTTTGAAGGCTGATATCTTTAAAACTAAGGATCATTATGTACTCATATTTTGGGAAATTATTATTTTAAAACGAGCTTAACCCGATCATAAAGAAAGTATTGTGAATACAGACAGTGGCAGGGCATTGTGAATACAGACAGTGGCAGGGCATTGTGAATACAGACAGTGGCAGGGCATTGTGAATACAGACAGTGACAGGGCATTGTGAATACAGAGAAGACGTTATTTATACAAACAGTGACAGGGTATTTTAAAAATAGACAGAGGCAGGGAATTGTGAATACAAACAGGGCATTCTAAATACAGTGACAGGGCATTCTGAATACAGACAGTGGCAGGGCATTGTGAAAACAGACAGGGCATTTTAAAAATAGACAGTGGCAGGGCATTGTGAATACAGAAAGGACATTCTTTATACAAACAGTGACAGGGCATTGTGAATACAGACAGTGATAGGGCACTGTCAGTACAGACAGTGGCAGGGCATTGTCAATACAGACAGTGACAGGGCATTGTCAATACAGACAGTGGCAGGGCATTGTCAATACAGACAGTGACAGGGCATTGTCAATACAGACAGTGACAGGGCATTGTCAATACAGACAGTGGCAGGGCATTGTCAATACAGACAGTGGCAGGGCATTGTCAATACAGACAGTGGCAGGGCATTGTCAATACAGACAGTGGCAGGGCATTGTCAATACAGACAGTGGCAGGGCATTGTCAATACAGACAGTGACAGTCTCTCGTTTGAAGCAATTAGATGTCAGTCAGTGTCTGTCCATTAACTCAGATCAGTGTCACACAGACAAGTTTCATAAAACTGTTTCAAAGCAACTGTTTCTTGTGTTTGCTCGTTCTCTCTTTCTCTCTTTCACACACTCACTCACACACACTCACACTCACTCACTGTAAGCTACTCACACGTTTGCCGGGTATGTTAGTTCAGACTACAAGACTGTCGTCATCTGAACGCTGAATTATTCAAAACAGACCCAGAACTGGCAGCCAATATCCTGCAACCCCTATTTACCGCAATATGGGAAGGGAAACAAGTCCCAAGTGACTGGACCAGAGGAGTGATCGTCAAAATTCCAAAGAAAGGACCCCTTAGCGACTGCAACAACTGGCGAGGAATAACTCTCCTGTCCGTCCCGAGCAAGATCATGACAAAGATCATCATTCGACGAATCTCAGAGGCAACGGACGCACAACTTAGAGAAGAACAGGCTGGTTTTCGTAGAGGAAGAGGATGCACCGATCAGATATTTGCACTACGCAACATCATTGAACAGTGTACAGAGTGGCAGAGACAGCTCTACATTAACTTCGTGGATTTCCAGAAGGCATTTGACAGCATCCACAGAGAAAGCCTTTGGCGCATCCTGAGAGCGTACGGAATACCAATGGAAATTGTGCTGCTGATCAAAAGCTTCTATACGAACTTTTCATGCTGCGTTGGTGACAGTAACATCTGCTTTGAGGTCGGGACTGGAGTGAGACAAGGCTGCGTGATGTCTTCCCTACTCTTTAACCTTGTCATTGACTGGGTAATGCGCCACACAACGGAGGATGAACCAAGGGGCATAAGATGGACACTCTCCAAGAACTTAGAAGACCTAGACTTTGCCGACGACCTGGCCTTGCTGTCACACACCCATCGACATATGCAGGAGAAGACGACTCGCCTGAACACCTTTGCGAAGCAGGTCGGACTGCACATCAGCCGGACAAAGACAGAAGTGATGACCCTCAACACCACCAATTCAACACCGATCAAGATCAACATAGAGGGAGAAGACCTGCCGATGGTTGAAAACTTCACATACTTGGGCAGCGTGGTCAAGCAGGATGGAGAAGCAGACCGTGACATCCAGAGCAGACTGAGCAAGGCCAGGGGCATCTTCTGTAGCCTAAGCAACATCTGGAAGTCAGCCCAGTACAGCACCCATACCAAACTGAGACTCTACCAGAGCCTTGTCCTGTCCACTCTCCTGTACGGCTCGGAGTGCTGGCGAATGATTGACAGCGACCTCAACAAACTGTCAGTCTTCCACACCAAAAGCCTGAGAAGAATCCTGGGCATCTTCTGGCCAAGAACAATCTCCAACGAAGAGCTACTTGCCCAGTGTGGGCAAGAGAGTATGAACACCATCCTGATGAAGAAACGATGGCGCTGGATTGGCCATGTCATCAGAGGCAACTCCATCACAAAAACTGCCTTACACTGGACCCCAGAGGGAAAGCGCAAGCGAGGCCGGCCCAAGAACACCTGGCGGCGAACCGTGGAGGCAGAAATGAAGACCCTAAATCACAGCTGGGGCACTGTGGGGAAGCTGGCCCAGGACAGACAAAAGTGGAGGACCTTTGTCGCTGCCCTACGTGCCGACAGGCATAACGGGCAGTAAGTAAGTAGTAAGTACAAGACTGTCGTCAAGATCAGCTGTGAAATAAGTTTATAAAACGTCAGCACTCACCAAGGTAGGTTGTTATGTAAACAACAATATACACCCGGGAACCGAACCCTTAACCCAGTTCTGACACCCTGTGTTACCATTGGATAGCTGAGCCCCAGTCTCATCCGCGGTGCTTACAGACATCGCCGACTCGCACAATGTTATCTCAGCGCGTTGTCAAACGTCACTGGTGTAGCTGTGACATACTCAAACACGTTAGGTGTGCCGTCACCATGGCTGGTGTAGCTGTGACATACTCAAACACGTTAGGTGTGCCGTCACCATGGCTGGTGTAGCTGTGACAAACTCAAACACGTTAGGTGTGCCGTCACCATGGCTGGTGTAGCTGTGACACACTCAAACACGTTAGGTGTGCCGTCACCATGGCTGGTGTAGCTGTGACACACTCAAACACGTTAGGTGTGCCGTCACCATGGCTGGTGTAGCTGTGACACACTCAAACACGTTAGGTGTGCCGTCACCATGGCGCCTTCCTCGTGATTTCAGTTTTACGCCTTGTTTTCTGGCAAATCTTTCTGCTTGTCCTCCCATCCTTCCCTCCTCCCCCTCCTGATGGTGCCCCGCTCTCTCTCTCTCTCTTTCTCCCTTCCTCCTTCTCTGGCGTCAGACGTCACGTGCAATAACGATTTTTCACGTGGCCGCCATTTTCCATTTCCTCTGCTTCCGGTGTCCCTAGGCTCAACAAGGGGAGGTAATTTTGATGGACGATATTCTGGCACGCTTGTTGTCCTTCTCACGCGCCCCGCACGTGCACCGTACACAAGGCAAGCGGCGGCTGGAGCTCAAACATGCGCGTGCTAGATGACTCGTGGCGCCCTCATCTTGGACAGTACTGCTCGCATGGAAATGCGGCGGGTGAGGGTGGAGCGGACTGCGGGTGGACTGGCAGCTTCCTTCTGTCGCTCGCCCCGGGGAGACTAGACGTCGCTGGTCCCAACAGAGCTGTCATGGCGCCTCGGCCAACCTTGTGCACGTGCATCATGGTGACATGTCAGCGTCACCTGCATGATGTGCGTTATGACAGTCTGTACCTCAGGTGGCTGGAGTATGTCACTAGTGTCAGTGGTGTCAGTGGTGTCCATGGGAAATCACAGCTCTAGGCTTGAAGTTGCTACATGACTACCAACATTTCTCTGTATAAACTTTAACGATCTTCATAAGCTTTGAAGACCTCTATACAAGCTCTATACGCTTTCCACAAGCTCTATATACTCTATACAGACTCTATGTAGTCTATACAAGCTCCATACAAGCTCTATATACTCTATACAAGATCTACATAGTAAATAGAATCTGTGTATACTCTATACAAGCTCTATACACTCTACAAAGCTCTGTGCACTCTACACAAGGTCTTTACACTCAATACAAGCTCTATATACTCTATACAGCCTCTATGTGCTCTATGCAAGCTCTATATACTCTACAAAGCTCTATGCACTCTACGCAATGTCTTTACACTCAATGCAAGCTCTATATACTTTATACAACCTCTATGCACTCTACACAACCTCTATATACTCTATACAAGCTCTATATACTCTATACAACATCTATACACTCTACACAACCTCTATATACTCTATAGAAGCTCTGTATACTCTATACAACCTCTATATACTTTATACAAGCTCTATATACTCTACAAAGCTCTATGCACTCTACACAAGGTCTTTACACTCAATGCAACCTCTATATACTCTATACAACCTCTATGCACTCTATACAAGCTCTATATACTCTATACAACATCTATACACTCTACACAACCTCTATATACTCTATACAAGCTCTGTATACTCTATACAACCTCTATATACTTTATACAAGCTCTATATACTCTACAAAGCTCTATGCACTCTACACAAGGTCTTTACACTCAATGCAACCTCTATATACTTTATACAAGCTCTATATACTCTACAAAGCTCTATGCACTCTACACAAGGTCTTTACACTCAATGCAACCTCTATATACTCTATACAACCTCTATGCACTCTATACAAGCTCTATATACTCTATACAACATCTATACACTCTACACAACCTCTATATACTCTATACAAGCTCTGTATACTCTATACAACCTCTATATACTTTATACAAGCTCTATATACTCTACAAAGCTCTATGCACTCTACACAAGGTCTTTACACTCAATGCAACCTCTATATACTCTATACAACCTCTACATACTCTAAACAAACTCTATATACTCTACAAAGCTCTATGCACTCTACACAAGACCTGACTAACATAGACTTGTAGGACCTGACTAACATAGAGATGTAGGACCTGACTAACATAGACATGTAAGACCTGACTAACATAGAGATGTAGGACCTGACTAACATAGACATGTAAGACCTGACTAACAAAGAGATGTAGGACCTGACTAACATAGACATGTAAGACCTGACTAACATAGAGATGTATGACCTGACTAACATAGACATGTAAGACCTGACTAACATAGACATGTAAGACCTGACTAACATAGACATGTAAGACCTGACTAACATAGACATGTAAGACCTGACTAACATAGAGATGTAAGACCTGACTAACATAGAGATGTAAGATCTGACTAACATAGAGATGTAGGACCTGACTAACATAGAGATGTAAGACCTGACTAACAAAGAGATGTAAGACCTGACTAACATAGACATGTAAGACCTGACTAACATAGAGATGTAGGACCTGACTAACATAGAGATGTAGGACCTGACTAACATAGAGATGTAAGACCTGACTAACATAGACATGTAAGACCTGACTAACATAGAGATGTAGGACCTGACTAACATAGAGATGTAAGACCTGACTAACATAGACATGTAAGACCTGACTAACATAGAGATGTAGGACCTGACTAACATAGAGATGTAAGACCTGACTAACATAGACATGTAGGACCTGACTAAAATAGAGATGTATGACCTGACTAACATAGAGATGTAAGACCTGACTAACATATAGATGTAGGACCTGACTAACATAGACATGTAAGATCTGACTAACATAGAGATGTAGGACCTGACTAACATAGAGATGTAGGACCTGACTAACATAGAGATGTAGGACCTGACTAACATAGACATGTAAGATCTGACTAACATAGAGATGTAGGACCTGACTAACATAGAGATGTAGGAACTGACTAACATAGAGATGTAAGACCTGACTAACATAGAGATGTAGGACCTGACTAACATAGAGATGTAGGACCTGACTAACATAGACATGTAAGATCTGACTAACATAGAGATGTAAGATCTGACTAACATAGAGATGTAGGACCTGACTAACATAGACATGTAAGATCTGACTAACATAGACATGTAAGACCTGACTAACATAGACATGTAAGACCTGACTAACATAGACATGTAAGACCTGACTAACATAGAGATGTAGGACCTGACCAACAAACTGACAGTTTACACACATATAGACATGTAAGACCTGACGAACAGACTGACAGTTTACACACATATAGACACGTAAGACCTGACGAACAGACTGACAGTTTACACACATATAGACATGTAAGACCTGACCAACAGACTGACAGTTTACACACATATAGACATGTAAGACCTGACCAACAGACTGACAGTTTACACACATATAAACATGTAAGACCTGACCAACAGACTGACAGTTTACACACATATAGACATGTAAGACCTGACCAACAGACTGACAGTTTACACACATATAAACATGTAAGACCTGACCAACAGACTGACAGTTTACACACATATAGACATGTAAGACCTGACCAACAGACTGACAGTTTACACACATATAGACATGTAAGACCTGACCAACAGACTGACAGTTTACACACATATAGACATGTAAGACCTGACCAACAGACTGACAGTTTACACACATATAGACATGTAAGACCTGACCAACAGACTGACAGTTTACACACATATAGACATGTAAGACCTGACCAACAGACTGACAGTTTACACACATATAAACATGTAAGACCTGACCAACAGACTGACAGTTTACACACATATAGACATGTAAGACCTGACCAACAGACTGACAGTTTACACACATATAGACATGTAAGACCTGACCAACAGACTGACAGTTTACACACATATAAACATGTAAGACCTGACCAACAGACTGACAGTTTACACACATATAGACATGTAAGACCTGACCAACAGACTGATAGTTTACACACATATATACATGTAAGACCTGACCAACAGACTGACAGTTTACACACATATAGACATGTAAGACCTGACCAACAGACTGACAGTTTACACACATATAAACATGTAAGACCTGACCAACAGACTGACAGTTTACACACATATAGACATGTAAGACCTGACCAACAGACTGACAGTTTACACACATATAGACATGTAAGACCTGACCAACAGACTGACAGTTTACACACATATAGACATGTAAGACCTGACCAACAGACTGACAGTTTACACACATATAGACATGTAAGACCTGACCAACAGACTGACAGTTTACACACATATAGACATGTAAGACCTGACCAACAGACTGACAGTTTACACACATATAAACATGTAAGACCTGACCAACAGACTGACAGTTTACACACATATAGACATGTAAGACCTGACCAACAGACTGATAGTTTACACACATATATACATGTAAGACCTGACCAACAGACTGACAGTTTACACACATATAGACATGTAAGACCTGACCAACAGACTGACAGTTTACACACATATAAACATGTAAATCCTGACCAACAGACTGACAGTTTACACACATATAGACATGTAAGACCTGACCAACAGACTGACAGTTTACACACATATAGACATGTAAGACCTGACCAACAGACTGACAGTTTACACATATATAAACATGTAAGACCTGACCAACAGACTGACAGTTTACACACATATAGACATGTAAGACCTGACCAACAGACTGACAGTTTACACACATATAGACATGTAAGACCTGACCAACAGACTGATAGTTTACACACATATAGACATGTAAGACCTGACCAACAGACTGACAGTTTACACACATATAGACATGTAAGACCTGACGAACAGACTGACAGTTTACACACATATAGACATGTAAGACCTGACCAACAGACTGACAGTTTACACACATATAGACATGTAAGACCTGACCAACAGACTGACAGTTTACACACATATAAACATGTAAGACCTGACCAACAGACTGACAGTTTACACACATATAGACATGTAAGACCTGACGAACAGACTGACAGTTTACACACATATAGACATGTAAGACCTGACCAACAGACTGACAGTTTACACACATATAGACATGTAAGACCTGACAAACAGACTGACAGTTTACACACATATAAACATGTAAGACCTGACCAACAGACTGATAGTTTACACACATATAGACATGTAAGACCTGACCAACAGACTGATAGTTTACACACATATAGACATGTAAGACCTGACCAACAGACTGACAGTTTACACATATATAGACATGTAAGACCTGACCAACAGACTGACAGTTTACACACATATAGACATGTAAGACCTGACCAACAGACTGACAGTTTACACATATATAGACATGTAAGACCTGACCAACAGACTGACAGTTTACACACATATAGACATGTAAGACCTGACCAACAGACTGACAGTTTACACATATATAGACATGTAAGACCTGACCAACAGACTGACAGTTTACATGCATGTAGACGGAGACCAGCACTGGCAAGTGTAAAGTCAAGGCCACTGGCGATGGCAAAGCACACGGAGCATTGTCCGAAGGGGTAAAACAGCTTCACGTGCTTGGAAGCCACCCTCGACAAATAGTGAGCGGGGGGTGGGAGTGAACTGATTGGTGCTTTACGCCGAGCCAGCAACTAATGCTATATCACTATACATCCCGACAAGGCAGGTAAAAAGGTAAAAAGGTAAAGGTCATCCCATAACCTGTTCAGGTGGTTGGGGAGTGAGGTGTTAGAGACCCCACTTTTTTCGGGGCCAGCTTTTACATGAGGGTGGTGCCCATCTCCTCTCTCTCGCTGCCTTACCTTCCCCAACCCTCTATGGAGTCAGGTACCCATTCCCGTCAGCTGGGTCGCCTGGGGGAAGTTTGCTGCACTTATCGGATATTGAACCAGCGCGCTCTCGGTTCGGACGCCAGCGCTCTAACCACTCGGCCATCCGCTTACCATGTAGCCCTGTAAACAGATGCCACGTGCAGAGAAAGAACAGCGTGTCCGAGGCGAGAGCTGAACTCAGGACAGTCAACCCTCACTGTACTGGTGACAGGTGATAACCGTTGCCCAACAGGACCCCCCCCCCCCCAGTGATCTACAAGTAACTGGTTTCATCTTCTCTGTACGAGATACACATCGGCCTCCTCAGACACGTGATCTCGAATACTGGATTCTCCTCTTTGGTATCGGGAAGCAGAGTCTACTTTACATCCGTGAAGCAGGATGAGTCCTGCCAGTGATTTGTACACTTGGTACTTTGTGGTAAACCTCTTGCTGTTGTGATGTCGATGCGGATATCTCACGTGGTGCTGCTATATTGGAGACTAGGCTCCCAAGTACTTAAAGCTGCTAACCTCTTTAAACAGTACCCCGTTGACGTAGATGTCTGTTCTGCCGTCGCCATTGATCGTGACTTTACTGTTGTCAGTGCTGGTCTCAAACTGCCTGTCAGTCAGCTGCTGACATCTTGGGCTTCTCTGTGAATACCCGCTAACAGGTCAAAGTCGTCTGCAAAAGCGTATGTTGGAAATCGGCCCTCCACCAATTGAGACTTAAGTGTGATGGTCGTTAAGGATTTCACCTATGACGGTCTCCAAGATGTTAAACGGCGCCGGTGATGGTGGGCGTCCTTGACCTACGCCTGCTGTTGTAGGGAAGTTGGTTACTTGGTCATCCACAGCCCTGACCTCCTGGAGCTGTTCTACGCTGCACCGGTAACTTGGACAAGACCTTCTTCAATGTTGACTTCCCCCTGAAGTGACCAAGTCTCTAGTTGAAATGGCGGCTCTGTCACGTGTCTGACATCTTGAAATGCTTGAACTCTGATGAAGCGTCACTCGGAAAGGTCACCGCCCCTTGATGGCAGGCCCACCTTTGGGACCTTCAGTGCCACATAGCAGGCAGCGCCAGAAGCACGACTAGCGACAGTGACGTCATGATTGGGCGTGATGGCTGTGACGTCATGATTGGCTGTCCTGGCAGTGAAGTCACGATTGGCTGTGGTGGCTGTGACATAAGCATGTGACGTCATGCAGTCCATGGGAAGAGTCAGTGATGAAGCTGCGTTCCCCCCCCCTCACTACTCACCAAAGCCCGTGGAAACCATGTTTACTCCATCGTCTGATGCCTTCAGGCCATTTCCGGTCCCTCGGGCACCGCAAGCGCCACCTGCCTGTGCAGACAGCGTGAACAGAGAGGAGGAGAAACAGCATGAGGGCAGAGCAAGGGTCGATTGTTTGTCTCGCTTTCCATTAACATTCTTATGACTGTCAGCGACTACTCCGAGACAAAACTTCTTCTTTCTGAACCAACAGCTCTCTCTCTCTCCGTCTCTCTCCGTCTTTCTCTCTCTCTAACAAACGCGGCACCTAAACTGTGAAATGCTCTGCCATCGTCACTCTCTACCATTACCTCAGCAACCATGTTTCGGAAAAGACTGAAGACTCATTTGTTTACTTAAGACAGACTTAAACAACCTATAGCACCATTTCTGTCTTTATTAGTTTTTACTTTCCTCTTGTTTTTTTCTTCTCTTCTGTTTTTGCTGCGCAATGAGCATTCTTTTGAACGGATACCTGCGCATTATAAATCATCATCATCATCATCATCATCGTCGTCGTCGTCGTCGTCGTCATCATCATCATCTCTCTCTCTCTCTCTGCTGGTGCAGCGCGATTTTCTCCTCCCCCTTCTCCCCCAAACACCACCACCCTCCCTGTCTCCATTGAAAGGTAATTGCAAACCCCCGATGTTAGACACCGTTTGTTAGAAGAGAAATGGCCGATAAATGGAAACGAGTTTCTCTCATCAAAGCCGCTTGTCTCGAATGTTTTGTCCGCTTGTCACGAACCTTGTCGTCTTCACATAATGTGGCGAGAAAACCAAGGGTTGTATGTTAAAGTTGAATAACTAACGAGGTGAATGCAAAAGAGAGAAATGCCAGGACACAGCTACAGGCGGGAGTCAACCCTTCAACACGAGACTTTTGGGTTGTAAGGTAGACTTACGGTATTTGAGAGTTTTAGACACAGTGCACCACACACTTCTACTCCATGGACCTTGTGAGCACCCAGCTCCAGTAATCGTCAACATCACCTTTCACATCATTAGACTGTCATTGTGTTAGACTGCCAGCCTGCCACGTTGTCGTGCGCCATTGTCACACTGTCAGACTGTCACCGTGAGACATCAGACTACCAGATGACCACGTGGTCTTAAGTCCTTCTGTCAGACTGTCACGTGATCAGGGATGTCGGGTGCAGCGTCACGTGTGAGCAGTTTAGTGACAGTTAGGACTTAGCACCAGTTAGCTCGACTGTCTGCGGACTCTAGACACTGCCAGCCTGTCACACTGTCAGACAATCACACTGTCATATTGTCACACTCTCAGAGAATCACACTGTCATATTGTCACACTGCCAGCATGTCACACTGTCAGACAGTCACACTGTCATATTGTCACACTGTCAGACAATCACACTGTCATATTGTTACACTGCCAGCCTGTCACACTGTCAGACAATCACACTGTCATATTGTTACACTGCCAGCCTGTCACACTGTCAGACAATCACATTGTCATATTGTTACTCTGTCACACTGTCAGACAGTCACACTGCCAGCCTGTCACACTGTCATATTGTCACACTGTCAGACAATCACACTGTCATATTGTTACACTGCCAGCCTGTGACACTGTCAGACAATCACACTGTCATATTGTTATACTGGCAGCCTGTCACACTTTCAGACAATCACACTGTCATATTGTCACACTGCCAGCCTGTCACACTGTCAGACAATCACACTGTCATATTGTTATACTGCCAGCCTGTCACACTATCAGTCAATCACACATACTGTCATATTGTCATACTGCCAGTCTGTCACACTGTCAGACAATCACATTGTCATATTATCACACTGTCAGACAATCACATTGTCATATTTGTTATACTGCCAGCCTGTCACACTATCAGTCAATCACACGTACTGTCATATTGTCATACTGCCAGTCTGTCACTGTCAGACAATCACACTGTCATATTATCACACTCTCAGACAATCACATGTACTGTCATATTGTTACACTGCTCGCCTGTCACACTGTCAGTCAATCACACTGTCATATTGTCACACTGTCAGACTGTCATTATAGGCGTTCAAATGATCTAACAATTTTATTCCTTGTGTCAAGGTCCCTCTTTGTTTGCGGATTTGTTGTTGTTGTTTTTATAGGGATTTTTTTATTTGTGTTTTTGGTTGTTGTTGTTGTTGCTAAGGTCCTAGATGGGTAACCATGGCAGCGATCCAGTACAGAGCTCATTGTGTGCGGAGGTTATCAGCCTTTTGTTGCTGAGGCGCGAGGCCAGTGATTGCGGTGGGACTGAGAGTGGAGTGGTCTGATGGTCTGATGGTCACTGAGATTGTAGCCACCATTGTGACCAGCGCCTACAACCCTATTGTGTGACCTGCACGAGACACAAGTAAACTGTGAGAAAGTGAAGTCGCCATGACACTAACTGCTCACTCACTGTAGTCGTGTGCCCGTCTCGCCACTCACACCACCTGCTAATTGAGTGACTGCACCAGACGACAGTTCAATTATCGCTGGATGAAAGCTCACGTGATCACTACTTACATCGCCGACATCAGCGTGAGAACGTCTCTCTACTCTTGTCCTCAGGCACAGACACACAGACACACAGACAGACAGACACACAGGCCGACATCAGCGTGAAAACGTCTCTCTACTCTTGTCCTCAGGCACAGACACACAGACACACAGACAGACAGACACACAGGCCGACATCAGCGTGAAAACGTCTCTCTACTCTTGTCCTCAGGCACAGACACACAGACACACAGACAGACAGACACACAGGCCGACATCAGCGTGAAAACGTCTCTCTACTCTTGTCCTCAGGCACAGACACACAGACACACAGACAGACACACAGGCCGACATCAGCGTGAGAACGTCTCTCTACTCTTGTCCTCAGGCACAGACACACAGACAGACAGACAGACACACAGACAGACATCAGCGTGAGAACGTCTCTCTACTCTTGTCCTCAGGCACAGACACACAGACAGACACACAGACAGACAGACACACAGACACATAGACAGACATCAGCGTGAGAACGTCTCTCAACTCTTGTCCTCAGGCACAGACAGACACACAGACACACAGACAGACAGGCCGACGTCAGCGTGAGAACGTCTCTCAACTCTTGTCCTCAGGCACAGTACAACACACATACATACATGTTTACACACACACACACACACACACACACACACACACACACACACAAACACACACACACACAAGCACGCCGATCCAACAAGAGAAAATAACTCTGGCCTTAACACCTAGTGACAAACGCGGGGAACACACGGGGAGGACAGCCATGCAACTTCTTCTGCTTGCATTTGCGTGTAGTTCTGTGTGTGTGTGTGTGTGTGTGTGTGTGTGTGTGTGTGTGTGTGTGTTCCTGTATAGCTGTTGTGAATTTGTTTGCGTATTTGTGTGTAGTTGAGTGTATTTGTGTTTGTGTGGAGTTGAGTGTATTTGTGTTTGTGTATAGTTGAGAGTATTTGTGTTTGTGTGTAGTTGAGAGTATTTGTGTTTGTGTGTAGTTGAAAGCATTTGTGTTTGTGTGTAGTTGTTTGAATGTCCCTGTGTTTGTGTATAATTGAGAGTATTTGTGTTTGTGTGTAGTTGAGTGTATTTGTGTTTGTGTATAGTTGAGAGTATTTGTGTTTGTGTGTAGTTGAGAGTATTTGTGTTTGTGTGTAGTTGAGAGCATTTGTGTTTGTGTGTAGTTGAGAGTATTTGTGTTTGTGTGTAGTTGTTTGAATGTCCCTGTGTTTGTGTATAATTGAGAGTATTTGTGTTTGTGTGTAGTTGAGTGTATTTGTGTTTGTGTATAGTTGAGAGTATTTGTGTTTGTGTGTAGTTGAGAGTATTTGTGTTTGTGTGTAGTTGAGAGCATTTGTGTTTGTGTGTAGTTGAGAGTATTTGTGTTTGTGTGTAGTTGTTTGAATGTCCCTTTGTTTGTGTGTAGTTGAGAGTATTTGTGTTTGTGTGTAGTTGTTTGAATGTCCCTTTGTTTGTGTGTAGTTGAGAGTATTTGTGTTTGTGTGTAGTTGAGAGTATTTGTGTTTGTGTGTAGTTGAGAGTATCTGTGTTTGTGTATAGTTGAGAGTATTTGTGTTTGTGTGTAGTTGTTTGAATGTCCCTGTGTTTGTGTATAGTTGAGAGTATTTGTGTTTGTGTGTAGTTGAGAGTATTTGTGTTTGTGTGTAGTTGAGAGTATTTGTGTTTGTGTGTAGTTGTTTGAATGTCCCTGTGTTTGTGTATAGTTGAGAGTATTTGTGTTTGTGTATAGTTGAGAGTATTTATTTTTGTGTGTAGTTGAGTGTATTTGTGTTTGTGTGTAGTTGTTTGAATGTCCCTGTGTTTGTGTATAGTTGAGAGTATTTGTGTTTGTGTATAGTTGAGAGTATTTTGTTTGTGTGTAGTTGAGTGTATTTGTGTTTGTGTATAGTTGTTTGAATGTCCCTGTGTTTGTGTATAGTTGAGAGTATTTGTGTTTGTGTGTAGTTGAGTGTATTTGTGTTTGTGTATAGTTGTTTGAATGTCCCTGTGTTTGTGTATAGTTGAGTGTATAACTAATTGTGTGCATCTGTGTTTGTCTTTATTTTGTTTTTGTCTTTGTGCTTATTTTTGTTTGTATGCAGTTGTTTGTGTGTATCTGTGTTTGTGTGTATGTCTCTGTCTGTCATACTTAAGCTTGTCTTTATGTTTGGTTGTGTGTTCAGGGCCACGTGGTCTACGTCATTGACACTCGTGTCGCAGTGGCTGTTGGCTGTCGATGTGCACTAAGTGCACCTCACGAAACCATTTTTTTTAATTGCACGTGACGGACATCCTGTTGAACTGCACCTGATGACACCACTTGTTATCTGCACCTGATGACACACACTACTGGTTACTTGCACCTGATGACACCACGTGTTTAAATGCACTGTATGTAGCATTATCCTCTGTCACACCAGTCTTGTCTATTACTGTGTGTAACAGTATCCTCTATCACACCAGTCTTGTCTATTACTGTGTGTAACATTATCCTCTGTCACACCAGTCTTGTCTACTACTGTGTGTAACATTATCCTCTGTCACACCAGTCTTGTCTACTACTGTGTGTAACATTATCCTCTGTCACACCAGTCTTGTCTACTACTGTGTGTAACATTATCCTCTGTCACACCAGTCTTGTCTATTACTGTGTGTAACATTATCCTCTGTCACACCAGTCTTGTCTATTACTGTGTGTAACATTATCCTCTGTCACACCAGTCTTGTCTACTACTGTGTGTAACATTATCCTCTGTCACACCAGTCTTGTCTACTACTGTGTGTAACATTATCCTCTGTCACACCAGTCTTGTCTACTACTGTGTGTAACATTATCCTCTGTCACACCAGTACTCTCTATTACACTTGAGTGGATGTGAGCGGCTGACTGTGAACACGAGTGGATGTGGGCGGTTAAAAGTGAACACTTGGGGGCCAGAAAAGCCTCGTCATGCTGCGGTTCTTCACAGTATCACGTGACGAGGAAGGAAGTCAGGTGACCCGAGGACGGTCCAAGCCACGTGTTTATCAATCATACAGCGCGGTGACAGTCGGAGGAGTGAGCGATGTTCAGGCAGTCGTGAGGACCTTAAGGGGCCGGGAGAAAGGGGCCGGGTGTCGCAGCTCTTCGTCTTTTATTCAAGAGCTCCTCCCCTCCCCCAACTCTTGAAGGAGCCGTGAGGCCGGGTGGTGGTGGTGGTGATGGTGGGAACCTAACCCTAACCGTGTCCCTGTGTGAGACTCAGCACCTGAGTCACGTTGAGGAACGACAGTTGTGTCCCTTGTGTGCCAGCTGCCTCCTACAAACACAGGCAGCCATGTCGCGTTATCTGCCCCTTGTAGACAGGCTTCATTGTCCGGCTTTCCACGTGCGGCGGTTCTCACTGTGCTCTCGTCACGCGACAAAGACGACAAAGCATCATGCACGTGCGAAAGTGCAGTGTGGTGCTGACAGATGGCAGTTGCTGCTGGCAGTGACCAGGTGAGCGCTCAGCTGCTCATCGGCGACAGTCATTATCTCCTCTTTGCAAGTGAAAGGCGAGGAAAGTGCGCCGCTGTACCTGGCAGCCAAAAGGTAAACGCCATGCTGGACCTTCAACGCCCTCTGGCCACGCATGCGCTGTGCTCGCCTTGTTTCTCCCACACAGATCTGAGCGCGTACCCCATGTCATCCCCACCCCCCCCCCATCCCTGCAAGTCGCACCCGGCCTTTAAAGAAGCGGGTATCAGTATCAGCCACCCAGGCCTGTCTTGGACTGTTGGTAGCAGATGTCATCGCAGCGACATTGTTCTCCGCTCCGCCCCCACCACCACCCGCTACTGGTCTGTAGACCTCCATTCACATGTCCATCTGTGCATCTGCTACATTTCTCTTCTCCACTACTGACGGTTACTGGGGAGGGTATGGGACGACCTGGCCACATGGTGCGCACGATGGGCATACATGGTGAGTGGTGTTTGAGCACGTGTGTCACACACTGAGCACTGAGACACTGGGACACACACACACACTCCCACACACACACGCCCACACACACAAACACACACGCCCACACACACAGACACACACACACGCCCACACACACACACACACACACACACGCTGTGCTTTGATGTAGGAAGTCGATGTAGAAGGAAGCTGACTGCGGCGCCACACCACACCACCTACACCACCCACACCTTTCAGTCTATAATAATATTCTCTCACAAGTTCTTGTTGGTTGATACGTCCTTGCATTATCTACTTTTGTTTTTTGTTAGCCATCACCACTGTTGTTTATCCTTCCGGCGTTGTATGTTGTTTATCCTTCCGGCGTTGTATGTTGTTTATCCTTCCGGCGTTGTATGTTGTTTATCCTTCCGTCCTTCGTATGCTATCCATGTCTCCTTGTTTCAAGCGCAAGGACCAGCCTCCTTACGAGTGTGAGTATGCGCTATATAAATCTTTCATTTCTTATTATTATTATTATTATTATTATTATTATTATTTGTGTCTCGTGATCAAGCTGTTTACGTCACACATTAAAAGCCTGCTTCACTCCATTATTTTCTGTCAGTGGAAGCTGGTGTCGTGTGTTAGGTTTTAGTTGCATCACAACACAATTGGGTGGACAACCGGTATCAATACTTTGAAGGTTAGAATACAATTCCAGAAGTGCATGTAAAGCTACTTTTGATACAGAACACATCTTGAAACAGACATTATGCCCCCCCCCACCATCTCTCCCCTCTCTCCCTCCAAAGACTGTGAGCGAGCGAGAAAACCAGAGAGAGAGAGGCAGAGGGAGAGACAGAGAGAGAGAGACATACACACAGAGGCAGAGAGAGGTAGAGAAAGGTAGAGTACCGTGGTGGCGCCACTATCATAGATGTTCCCTTTCTTTCCCCTTTCCCTCCCCTTCCCCACATCGTCAGGCCGATGTGCGAGACGAGGAGGCAGAAGATGCCTGGCGGGGGGGGGGGGGGTCCAATGAGTGTACTACCCTCGAGAGATGCTCTCAGTCAGCTGACGTGTACACCAGTTGGTCTCAGTGACGTGTACACCAGTTGGTCTCAGTGTACACCAGGTGTCGTCGTGTTTTCATGCAGCGTAAAGCCTGGACATCAACAGAAGAGAGACGATAGTCAAACTGTTGAACTGTCCGACCCCATGGCCTGCAGTCTTGACTGCGGAACAGTTAGAGAAGTTGATAGAAAAGCGAACTAGACTCGAGTTTTCTCTTCAGCGTCAGAGACTGTCGATGTCTTCTTTGTATCGACCATGACATGACACTAGTGTCATCACGTGCTGTGACTGAGTCTCTCTGGTAACGTCTTTTGGCAAAAGGCTGATGACGTATATAAGAACATAAAACGCTTTGCGCATGCGTCGAACAAGCCAGTGAGGTGGCGGAGTAGGGAGGGGGGCGAGAGGTGGAGAGCCGTCTGCCTCGTCTTCAAGGTTCGGGTTTTGTTCTTTCTTCCCTTTTCCTTCGTGAGGGTGTCATCAGGGGGGTTCTATTGTTGCTGCGTAATATTCGCTTACGTGATGACGATGGTCTCACCCAGCGACCAGTGCAACTCGTCTACCCAGTCTACCCAGCCTACCCACATCACAAGGCAGTCAGTTGACCTACCCACACCGCAAGGCAGTACCTGATCCTACCCACTTCACACGGCTGTCAGTGCTAAAGTGAAGACGAAGGCATGGTGTACTGGTGTGTCATTAACATTCTCTGTTCCGCTGAACACTACTCACCAGGCGCCGCGCTGGTCTGATGATGGATTGCGCCTGCGTGCGATGCACTTCCTGATAAGCTCTGCAGCGCTCCTTCCTGCAGTCGTCGGCATGCAGGCAGCAAAAACAACAGGGAAGAAAAAATGCTGCCTTGATTTGCTCCCCACAACAGCCAGACATCGACATTGTGACAGTGTTAGTCACCAGAACTTGACATTGTGACAGTGTTAGTCACCAGAACATTGTGACAGTGTTAGTCACCAGAACATGACACTGTGACAGTGTTAGTCACCTGACCTCGACACTGTGACAGTGTTAGTCACTAGAACATGACACTGTGACAGTGTTAGTCACCTGACCTCGACACTGTGACAGTGTTAGTCACCAGAACATGACACTGTGACAGTGTTAGTCGCGAGAACTTGACACTGTGACAGTGTTAGTCACTAGAACTTGACACTGTGACAGTGTTAGTCACTAGAACATGACACTGTGACAGTGTTAGTCGCGAGAACTTGACACTGTGACAGTGTTAGTCACTAGAACTTGATTATCTCTATCAGATGGTAATGTTGACTATATGACAATGTTCACTAGACGGTAATACTTGGTACCAGATGGTAATATTGACTATATGACAATGTTCACTAGACAGTAACACATGGTATCAGATGGTAATATTGACTATATGACAATGTTCACTAGACAGTAACACATGGTATCAGATGGTAATATTGACTATATGACAATGTTCACTAGACAGTAACACATGGTACCAGTTGGTAATGTTGACTATATGACAATGTTCACTAGACTGTAATACTTGGTACCAGATGGTAATATTGACTATATGACAATGTTCACTAGACAGTAACACATGGTATCAGATGGTAATATTGACTATATGACAATGTTCACTAGACAGTAACACATGGTATCAGATGGTAATGTTGACTATATGACAATGTTCACTAGACGGTAATACTTGGTACCAGATGGTAATGTTGACTGTATGACAATGTTCACTAGACTGTAATACTTGGTACCAGATGGTAATGTTGACTGTATGACAATGTTCGCTAGACTGTAATACTTGATACCAGATGGTAATGTTGACTATATGACAATGTTCGCTAGACTGTAACACATGGTATCAGATGGTAATGTTGACTATATGACAATGTTCACTAGACGGTAATACTTGGTACCAGATGGTAATGTTGACTGTATGACAATGTTCACTAGACTGTAATACTTGGTACCAGATGGTAATGTTGACTGTATGACAATGTTCGCTAGACTGTAATACTTGATACCAGATGGTAATGTTGACTATATGACAATGTTCGCTAGACTGTAACACATGGTATCAGATGGTAATGTTGACTATATGACAATGTTCACTAGACTGTAACACATGGTATCAGATGGTAATGTTGACTATATGACAATGTTCACTAGACTTTAACACATGGTATCAGATGGTAATGTTGACTATATGACAATGTTCACTAGACGGTAATACTTGGTACCAGATGGTAATGTTGACTATATGACAATGTTCACTAGACGGTAATACTTGGTACCAGATGGTAATGTTGACTATATGACAATGTTCACTAGACTGTAATACTTGGTACCAGATGGTAATGTTGACTATATGACAATGTTCACTAGACTGTAATACTTGGTACCAGTAATGGGGATGTCGAATAGATAAAATGGATAAAACTTGTTGCAGAGAAATGTAAAAATTGAGGTGAGTTATCGATAAGCCGCCTGCACATCTCTGACAGGCGTTCAGTTGTGTATTGACCTGGGATCTCCTTTTGTCCAGTTATTTCAACCAGTTATATTCAGCAGCTAATTTAAATGTCCTAGTCATGAAACTGATGTTTGAAACCTCACTTTTCTTGTTTGTTTGTTTTATTTTTTGATGTGCAAAACAATTGTAAATTCTTTTAAATTATTGAATTTGGCAAGTTGTGCACAAAAGATATGGTGGCGAACCCAACCAGTCTTTCTTGCAACATCATTGATCTTAAATAATTGTTCATTTATTTTAATTTTGAGGAACTCCGTACTGCCCTGGCAGCAGATGTCCATAGAATTCTAAGTGACAGTACAGCAGTCGGCAAATTGTGAAATATCAAATCATTATCAAATATTAGTCTGTTGAGAAGCTGTCTAGCCACAGCCTGTAATTAAGAAAGTTCCTGTGTGTCAATGTCTTTGCTGTGTCAGGGACTTAGTGATTTCGAAAAGTTTAGACGGCTGTAGAATGTTCTTTGTTAGCTTTTCTGAAATTCTTTTGATGTTATAAAGAAATCCAAATATAACAATGTAACCCTGAATCTGTTTGAGGCAGTCTTCAGTGGACACAATGGTTAACACAACATACAAGAAACTGCGGAAGGAAAGAATGTCACGTGATTCACAGTCAGTTGTCGGCTTTTGTCACGACTCGAATGAATGAGTGACTTCTGACTGTTTCTGGGTGCTTGTACTTTCGTGAATGCAAATCACCCAGCGAGAAACACGGCCTGGCGCCGACCCAGTGTGGGAAGGTGACTACAGTAAACCATCAACATTGTGTAACCTACTGACCCTACAAACCCTGACCTTCGACCACAATAACGGACCTCTCGTCAAACTTTATGCAGCCACTACAAGAACAATGGCTTGGCACGATGCACCTTCGTCCTAACAATACACACCAATGCTTCGCACCAACATCCTTCTCATGCACACCCAAAGTCCACACTGTCTTCAATTCCTGCCATCCACACACCACACAGCGCAGTCCTCACACGTGACAAACTATAGGACACACCATACAGCGCAGTCCTGACATGTGACAAACTATAGAACAAACCATACAGCACGGTTGTGACATGTGACAAAAATATAGCACACACTACACAGCGCAGTCCTGACATGTGACAAACTATAGCACACACCATACAGCGCAGTCCTCACACGTGACAAACTATAGGACACACCATACAGCGCAGTCCTGACATGTGACAAACTATAGAACACACCATACAGCACGGTTGTGACATGTGACAAAAATATAGCACACACTACACAGCGCAGTCCTGACATGTGACAAACTATAGCACATACCATACAGCGCAGTCCTCACACGTGACAAACTATAGGACACACCATACAGCGCAGTCCTGACATGTGACAAACTATAGCACACACCATACAGCACGGTTGTGACATGTGACAAAAATATAGCACACACTACACAGCGCAGTCCTGACATGTGACAAACTATAGCACATACCATACAGCGCAGTCCTCACACGTGACAAACTATAGGACACACCATACAGCGCAGTCCTGACATGTGACAAACTATAGCACACACCATACAGCGCAGTCCTGACATGTGACAAACTATAGCACACACCATACAGCGCAGTCCTGACATGTGACAAACTATAGCACACACCATACAGCGCAGTCCTGACATGTGACAAACTATAGAACACACCATACAGCACGGTTACGACATGTGACAAAAATATAGCACACACTACACAGCGCAGTCCTGACATGTGACAAACTATAGCACACACCATACAGCGCAGTCCTCA
Source organism: Marisa cornuarietis (assembly GCA_004794655.1). Lineage (NCBI taxonomy): Eukaryota > Metazoa > Mollusca > Gastropoda > Architaenioglossa > Ampullariidae > Marisa > Marisa cornuarietis. The sequence continues at coordinate 238,046 of SMMW01000214.1, forward strand.
CACGTGACAAACTATAGCACACACTACACAGCGCAGTCCTGACATGTGACAAACTATAGCACACACCATACAGCGCAGTCCTCACACGTGACAAACTATAGGACACACCATACAGCGCAGTCCTGACATGTGACAAACTATAGCACACACCATACAGTGCAGTCCTGACATGTGACAAACTATAGCACACACTACACAGCGCAGTCCTGACATGTGACAAACTATAGGACACACCATACAGCGCAGTCCTGACATGTGACAAACTATAGAACACACCATACAGCGCAGTCCTGACATGTGACAAACTATAGAACACACCATACAGCACGATTGTGACATGTGACAAAAATATAGCACACACTACACAGCGCAGTCCTGACATGTGACAAACTATAGCACATACCATACAGCGCAGTCCTGACATGTGACAAACTATAGGACACACCATACAGCGCAGTCCTGACATGTGACAAACTATAGCACACACCATACAGTGCAGTCCTGACATGTGACAAACTATAGCACACACCATACAGTGCAGTCCTGACATGTGACAAACTATAGCACACACCATACAGTGCAGTCCTGACATGTGACAAACTATAGCACACACCATACAGCGCAGTCCTGACATGTGACAAACTATAGCACACACCATACAGTGCAGTCCTGACATGTGACAAACTATAGCACACACCATACAGTGCAGTCCTGACATGTGACAAACTATAGCACACACCATACAGTGCAGTCCTGACATGTGACAAACTATAGGACACACCATACAGCGCAGTCCTGACATGTGACAAACTATAGAACACACCATACAGCACGGTTACGACATGTGACAAAAATATAGCACACACTACACAGCGCAGTCCTGACATGTGACAAACTATAGCACACACCATACAGCGCAGTCCTCACACGTGACAAACTATAGCACACATGTGACAAACTATAGGACACACCATACAGCGCAGTCCTGACATGTGACAAACTATAGCACACACTACACAGCGCAGTCCTGACATGTGACAAACTATAGGACACACCATACAGCGCAGTCCTGACATGTGACAAACTATAGAACACACCATACAGCGCAGTCCTGACATGTGACAAACTATAGAACACACCATACAGCACGATTGTGACATGTGACAAAAATATAGCACACACTACACAGCGCAGTCCTGACATGTGACAAACTATAGCACATACCATACAGCGCAGTCCTGACATGTGACAAACTATAGCACACACCATACAGCGCAGTCCTGACATGTGACAAACTATAGCACACACCATACAGTGCAGTCCTGACATGTGACAAACTATAGCACACACCATACAGTGCAGTCCTGACATGTAACAAACTATAGCACACACCATACAGTGCAGTCCTGACATGTGACAAACTATAGGACACACCATACAGCGCAGTCCTGACATGTGACAAACTATAGAACACACCATACAGCACGGTTACGACATGTGACAAAAATATAGCACACACTACACAGCGCAGTCCTGACATGTGACAAACTATAGCACACACCATACAGCGCAGTCCTCACACGTGACAAACTATAGCACACATGTGACAAACTATAGGACACACCATACAGCGCAGTCCTGACATGTGACAAACTATAGCACACACTACACAGCGCAGTCCTGACATGTGACAAACTATAGCACACACCATACAGTGCAGTCCTGACATGTGACAAACTATAGCACACACCATACAGCGCAGTCCTGACATGTGACAAACTATAGAACACACCATACAGCGCAGTCCTGACATGTGACAAACTATAGCACACACCATACAGCGCAGTCCTGACATGTGACAAACTATAGAACACACCATACAGCGCAGTCCTGACATGTGACAAACTATAGGACACACCATACAGCACGGTTGTGACATGTGACAAAAAATATAGCACACACTACACAGCGCAGTCCTGACATGTGACAAACTATAGCACACATGTGACAAAGACTATAGCACACACCATACAGCACGGCTGTGACATGTCATAAAGACTATGGCACACACCATACAGCACGGCTGTGACATGTCACAAAGACTGTAGCACACACACCATACAGCACGGCTGTGACATGTCACAAAGACTATAGCAAACACCATACAGCACGGCTGTGACATGTCACAAAGACTATAGCACACACCATACAGCACGGCTGTGACATGTCACAAAGACTATAGCACACACCATACAGCACGGCTGTGACATGTCACAAAGACTATAGCAAACACCATACAGCACGGCTGTGACATGTCACAAAGACTATAGCACACACCATACAGCACGGCTGTGACATGTCACAAAGACTATAGCACACACCATACAGCACGGCTGTGACATGTCACAAAGACTATAGCACACACCATACAGCACGGCTGTGACATGTCACAAAGACTATAGCACACACCATACAGCACGGCTGTGACATGTCACAAAGACTATAGCACACACCATACAGCACGGCTGTGACATGTCACAAAGACTATAGCACACACCATACAGCACGGCTGTGACATGTCACAAAGACTATAGCACACACCACACAGCGCAGTCACCCTAATAACATTACAGGTCTTCTAGCAAGTAGGTCAGCCTACCTACAGACTGTCCAGCAATCCACATGACACATGGCAGTTTGTTGTCACAGTCAGCCTTCCGGATATTGAGACTGTCCAGCAATTTCTATTATACATGACATAGTGACAGTCTTTGACATAGTGTCGTGCCGGACCACGTGGCCAGACCAGACCAGCTTACGTCACGTGACTGTTGTAGGAGGAGTTTGTGGTGTTGTGCGAGTGTAGTGACTGTGCTTCCTACCAAGTCTTTCTTCTCTGTTCTCTGTGTGAGATCCGGGCAACCTCATCAGGCACGTGTTCTCGAATGTCTGCATTCTCCTCTTTACAGAGCCCACGTCCTCAGAAGGAGTAGTGCAAGGAGCTTGTGCACCTCGTATTTCGTACTCACCCGCATGTTGTGGTTGCGCCAGACCCTGTCCAGCCTAACATTTTGTGCTGTTGCGATCCTGATGCTGATATCTTAGCTGCCGTTCTTGTAGAGGGTGGCTCCCAAGTACATGAAACTGCTGACCTCTTGTAGCTGTAGTCTGTTCATAAAGATCTTTGCTTTGCCGTCGCCAGTGATCATGAATTTGCTGTTGTCAGACTGGTCTCCATAGGAACTGTGTCAGTCTGTTGGTGAGCTCTTGGACTTCTCTGTTAGTGCCTGCCCTCAGATCCACGTCGTTGGCGAAGCGTGGGCTGCAAATCGGCCTTCTACTGATGGACATGGAAGTGTGATGGTCGTGGAGGGTCTCGAGGTTTATCTGTTGTTTTCATTTGATGTCATCAGTTTTGCGGTCTCGTCTGCTAGCTGGGCCGACGCCATTTTGCGCCATACACCGCGACTTTCATTGGGCTCAGTCATCTGTCTTTTGTAGACATGCCGGGCTGCGCTGTTTTTAACCGTTTTATTTGTACAGGAAAGCAGAATGACATTCCATCGGAGAAAAAGAATTATTTTTTATCGCGTTCGTGGTGTGCGGTTAAAGGAGGGAGAGGAAGAAAAAGCCTCAGCGAGGAGAGAAGGCGACTATGGAAGGCAGCTATAAACAGGAACATCAGGAGCAAAGAGGCGAGGAACAGAACAAATATTTGTTCTCTACATTTTGTTGACGGTAAGTAAATCTGTGCGTGTAACCTACTGTGTTAGCTACTCAAGAGAAAACAGTATTTAGCTACAACTACACATCGAGCAATGCTGGAGAGTTATCTACCCTCGTACTGTGCAATGTTGGAGAGTTATCTACCCTCGTACTGTGCAATGTTGGAGAGTTATCTACCCTCGTACTGTGCAATGTTGGAGAGTTATCTACCCTCGTACTATGCAATGTATTGTGCAACGTCCGACGTTTCATCCGTAACACCGACATCACTTACCGAGGCAACGGTCGCCTGCTACAGCAACGTCGTGGGACAGACTGTCATATCAGCGGTTGTCAGTTAAGTGACAGTGACATGGCAGTGTCCTCGAGTCGAGTCATTGGCTACGGGACACTGCTGAAGAACACTTCCGTCGTCATCACCCTCATTTGGTTCATCGTTTCTTGTGTCCGTTATTGTTAGACATTAAACGTGTAAATAGTTGGTGGGCGCTGGTTGTTGTTGAAGAAGCCAGAGGAGCGCATGGCGGCGTGTTTACACGTACATGTTGCCAGGTAGAGGGAGCTAGCCACTCACACTCCTCTCTACATCCTTACACCCGTCACTGGGACAGTTACAGAGAAAAGTCAGTCCCACGTGCACTCCGTGTAACCCTAAACTCATTCACCCCCTGTTCTCCACTGTCGGGAGATGAGAAGACGTTGCATTCAAAGAAAACGTGGTTGTCACGCTTCACGTAACAGGAGACGGGTGAAGTCCATACAATGGACTTTTCAGACAGAAGCCGCTCTACGACTTCCGCTTTTCTTTGAACGGCAAGAAAGAGTCTGCAGAAGATGGAGTGCTGACAGTTCTGTGACAGTGGTGTTGTCTTTATCGTCGAGGCACCAGAAACGCACAAGACTTCTGGTCACGTGATAGGGAGGTCAACTACGGCTAGGAGCCAGACACTCAGCAGGCGTGTGTGAGCTCATTTTCTGGGGAAGTGCACGTGACCACGGCCCTCCTCCATTGCCAGCCTGAGATGGGGGCTGGGAGAAGCAAGCGACACTTGACCTCTAGTGCTACGCTCTGCTTTCTTGTGGCCACTGAGGTGTCGTGACAACAACTACAACCTCTCCTCACCCAAGCAGGTTGCTGCTCTCTGTCTCTAGTCACCTCCTTACAAACTAGTCATCTCATCGAAGGACTCGTCACCTCAACAATCAACACGACAGATGACTCGTTGACATCGGCCTCACAGGATTGAGATGAGCCTTGCACCACACGTGACCGAAGCACAAACCCCCCCCCCCTGCACTGATGTTACCTGTATGAATACGAATAACATGAACCTGTTGGACATGAACAGCTCCCCGTGACTATGACTAGCAGGACTATGACTGGCAGGACTATGACTAGTTGTAGAGCCTCTCAGGCTCATATGACTAACGGTGTAGCCTGCAACTTGAGACACGCAACCCAGTGCTGTCCACTCCCAGGACCACAGGACACAGACGTTGTCAGCTGTTATCACTCACAGGACCACAGGACACAGACGTTGTCAGCTGTTATCACTCACAGGACCACAGATCACAGATGTTGTCAGCTGTTATCACTCACAGGACCACAGGACACAGATGTTGTCAGCTGTTATCACTGGGCAGGGTCCGTCAAGTGCAGTAGGTAAAGAGCGTGTCATCAGGTGCAGTCAACAAACAGCGTGTCACATGCAGTTTTACAGGGTGTGTCATCAGGTGCAGATAACAAGTGGTATCATCAGGTGCAAGTAACCAGCGGTGTCATCAGGTGCAGATATGTTACACACAGTAATAGACAAGACTGGTGTGACAGAGGATAATGCTACACACAGTAATAGACAAGACTGGTGTGACAGAGGATACTGTTACACACAGTAATAGACAAGACTGGTGTGACAGAGGATACTGTTACACACAGTAATAGACAAGACTGGTGTGACAGAGGATAATGTTACACACAGTAGTAGACAAGACTGGTGTGACAGAGGATAATGTTACACACAGTAATAGACAAGACTGGTGTGACAGAGGATACTGTTACACACAGTAGTAGACAAGACTGGTGTGACAGAGGATACTGTTACACACAGTAGTAGACAAGACTGGTGTGACAAACGATACTGTTACACACAGTAGTAGACAAGACTGGTGTGACAGAGGATACTGTTACACACAGTAGTAGACAAGACTGGTGTGACAAACGATACTGTTACACACAGTAGTAGACAAGACTGGTGTGACAGAGGATAATGTTACACACAGTAGTAGACAAGACTGGTGTGACAGAGGATAATGTTACACACAGTAATAGACAAGACTGGTGTGACAGAGGATAATGTTACACACAGTAATAGACAAGACTGGTGTGACAGAGGATAATGTTACACACAGTAGTAGACAAGACTGGTGTGACAAAGGATAATGTTACACATAGTAGTAGACAAGACTGGTGTGACAAGGGATAATGTTACACATAGTAGTAGACAAGACTGGCCTCTAAACTAAAACATGGCCAACATAATTTGCCTCTACCTTGATTGTGGGTGTCAAGACAAGGAGAAATTTAATGAAAACGTAGACAAACTAACACTTATGTCATAGCACATCTGTAAACTTCTCTTTTCCTCCCGTCTTCATCGTGAAACAAATATACGTTACACGAAGCTCCTTGAAAACACATTCAAATATAAGCATGTGGTTATTCGAAAAACAAATGTCACAGCCACCACAAAACTCAACATACAGCAACATATGTGACAGCTTCCTTGAATACGACTACCGCACGATAAGAAAGATTCGGAGGTGGCTTTGGGGGACGGATGTCGGGTAGATATTATCTCCTTTTTACCGGAAGCTTCGTCGGCAAAGAGCAAAAGAAGGTGGGAGACTGGAAGGAGAGGTATTGAGCAGGCGGAGATGTGTTATTGCCATAGTTACAGTTGTCCCAGTCCACCCCTTTCCGGTGAAATAACTCTCCTCCCTACCTCCTACCTGCCCCTCCTGGCCATCCACCTACCCCACGAACACTGTCTCTAAGCTTAAATTATCTTTCTCATGCTAACCTCCTCTTTATCATCCTCCTCCAGCTCCAAACTTCCCGTGACACCACCGTCATCAATTTATCAGCCTATTTGCGGGACAGCAGTTTTTATAATGTTTTTGCAATAATCAAAATGTGTTCTAGTTTGCTGGCTGCGATAGTATTACAGGATAATATAGTCTCATTGTATCAAGGATGTACTGTGTAGACTAAAGTATTTGTTTGTTTGGTGATTGAGAAACGGTTAAAGAAAGTCTCAGTGTTGTTTAGTAACTACCAAAAAGAGCAGCCTTGATATCTCTCGCTTACAGGCTGCAGCGCCTGGGGCGGGCCCCCATCCTCTCCAGTCACTGAGTGGCCACACAACAGAAAAACAGAAAAAGAAAAGGAGGAGAAGAAGAAAAAAAATCCACTGACCAAGGCCGGGCCCCCTTCACAGCCGCGGGCCCGGGTACACCAGACCCCACCCCACTGTCCCCCCCTCTCGTCAGGCCTTCACACAGTAACACAGAATCCTGGCATGACAGAATACTGTTACACACAGTAACATGAAGTTTAATGTAGCAGTTACAAGCTTTGATATGGCAAACATTAAGATGGAGGTGTAATGTAGCCACTGCATGTTTCGCTGTGGTAGTCGTTGTTGTTGGGCTAACGATGTGCGTGTGGCGACTACACGACTGCCACTAAAACACCGACGAACCTCCTTCAGCGTGACTTGTGTTGATATTGTATTGGCACTACACGTAATACAGTCTTGTAATGTCATGTCAGTATGTCAGTATGAGTATGTCAGTGTGAGTTCTGTCACTATATCGTATATCAGTATCAAGTAGTTCAGTAGAAATGATGTTAGAATGAAGAATTCAGTATGAAGTATATCAGTAGGGAGTCTAGACTGGTGGACGTCCTCCTGACATATTTATACTGCTCTAATTCATACTTACATAATTAATAATGACATAATTCATTCCGATACACTATATGCTGATCTACTTCATTTAGACATAGTACTGAACTCATTCATACTGACATGATTGATACCAGCATAGCCCATACTAATATACTTCATACTGACACACTTTATACTGACACACTTCATACTGATATAGTTTATACTGACCACTGAGCTACATCTACTATTATTCTTATTGATACCTGCATACCCCATACTGGTATACTTCATACTGACACACTTTATACTGATATAGTTTATACTAAAACACTTTATACTGATATAGTGTATACTGACACACTTTATACTGATATACTTCATACTGACACACTTCATACTGATATAGTTTATACTCACCACTGAGCTACATCTACTATTATTCATTTTGATACCTGCATACCCCATACTGGTATACTTCATACTGACACACTTTATACTGATATACTTCATACTGACACACTTTATACTGACACACTTTATACTGATATACTTCATACTGACACACTTCATACTGATATAGTTTATACTCACCACTGAGCTACATCTACTATTATTCTTATTGATACCTGCATACCCCATACTGGTATACTTCATACTGACACACTTTATACTGATATACTTCATACTGACACACTTTATACTGATATACTTCATACTGACACACTTTATACTGATATACTTCATACTGATATAGTTTATACTCACCACTGAGCTACATCTACTATTATTCTTATTGATACCTGCATACCCCATACTGGTATACTTCATACTGACACACTTTATACTGATATAGTGTATACTGACACACTTTATACTGATATACTTCATACTGACACACTTTATACTGATATAGTGTATACTGACACACTTTATACTGATATAGTTTATACTGACAAACTTTATACTGATATAGTTTATACTGACACACTTTATACTGATATACTTCATGCTGACACACTTTATACTGACATACTTCATACTGACCACTGAGCTACTTCATCTACTATTATTCATATTGAAATACTTTATACTGATATTATTTATACTGACATACTTTATACTGATATACTTCATGCTGACACACTTTATACTGATATAGATTATGCTGACACACTTTATACTGATATAGTTTATACTGACACACTTTATACTGATATACTTCATGCTGACACACTTTATACTGATATAGTTTATACTGACACACTTTATACTGATATAGATTATGCTGACACACTTTATACTGATATAGTTTATACTGACCACTGAGCTACATCTACTTTTATTCATATTGAAATACTTTATACTGATATTATTTATACTGATATACTTCATACTGACACACTTTATACTGATATAGTGTATACTACTGATATTATTTAAACTGACATACTTCAAACTGACACACTTTATACTGATATACTTCATACTGACACACTTTATACTGATATACTTCATACTGATATAGTTTATACTCACCACTGAGCTACATCTACTATTATTCTTATTGATACCTGCATACCCCATACTGGTATACTTCATACTGACACACTTTATACTGATATAGTGTATACTGACACACTTTATACTGATATACTTCATACTGACACACTTTATACTGATATAGTGTATACTGACAAACTTTATACTGATATAGTTTATACTGACAAACTTTATACTGATATAGTTTATACTGACACACTTTATACTGATATACTTCATGCTGACACACTTTATACTGACATACTTCATACTGACCACTGAGCTACTTCATCTACTATTATTCATATTGAAATACTTTATACTGATATTATTTATACTGACATACTTTATACTGATATACTTCATGCTGACACACTTTATACTGATATAGATTATGCTGACACACTTTATACTGATATAGTTTATACTGACACACTTTATACTGATATACTTCATGCTGACACACTTTATACTGATATAGTTTATACTGACACACTTTATACTGATATAGATTATGCTGACACACTTTATACTGATATAGTTTATACTGACCACTGAGCTACATCTACTTTTATTCATATTGAAATACTTTATACTGATATTATTTATACTGATATACTTCATACTGACACACTTTATACTGATATAGTGTATACTACTGATATTATTTAAACTGACATACTTCAAACTGACACACTTTATACTGATATTATTTATACTGACATACTTCATACTGATATACTTCATGCTGACACACTTTATACTGATATACTTCATGCTGACACACTTTATACTGATATAGTTTATACTGACCACTGAGCTACTTCATCTACTATTATTCATATTGAAATACTCTATACTGATATTATTTATACTGACATACTTCATACTGATATAATTCATATCAACAAACTTCTTACTGACATTAGCTCTACTGGCATACTTCATACTGGTATACAAACCAATATAACGCACACTGACACTTCATACTGACACACTTCATCCTGACATAATTCATATTGATATTATTTATACTGATATTATTCATACTGACATACTTCATTTTCTCTGACCGCTCGACTACCCAGCTACCGGTGAAGCTTTCATCTTTTGTCACCACACTACTCTCTTGTAATCATTATTATGTCACCACACTACTCTCTTGTAATCATTATTATGTCATCACACTACTCACTTGTAATCGTCATTATGTCATCACACTACTCACTTGTAATCGTCATTATGTCATCACACTACTCACTTGTAATCGTCATTATGTCATCACACTACTCACTTGTAATCGTCATTATGTCATCACACTACTCACTTGTAATCGTCATTATGTCATCACACTACTCACTTGTAATCGTCATTATGTCATCACACTACTCACTTGTAATCGTCATTATGTCATCACACTACTCACTTGTAATCAGTATTATGTCATAACACTACTCACTTGCATATCATTATTATGTCGTTACACTACTCACTTACTCACTTGTAGGCATCATTATGTCACCAACCTACTCTCTTGTAATCGTCATTATGTCACCACATTACTCACTTGTAATCATTATTATGTCATCACACTACTCATCCTGTCGTCATTATGTCACCACACTACTCACTTGTAATCATTATGTCACCACACTACTCATCCTGTCATCATTATGTCAGTGTACCCACACTTAACTCAAGTACAGTAGCTATACTTTTTTTATTTCTATTCTAGAAAAGCCTTTTGTCTTGGATAACGGAAACCACGTGATAGTGTTTCTATTTCTGTATGTTTCATGAAATGACATGTCATGTCATGTTTTCTACATTTCTTGTAGAGTCGCCTGTCTTGTCTAACAGGGCTGGAAGACTATATTGACACATGACAGAACATTTTTTCTTTCTGTGCGTGAGAACGTTCTGGGTACAATTTGTCACGTGACACGCGTCCCCCCCCCCCCACCATTCTCCTGTTTTGTCAGCGTGGCCGTCTCTAGTCTATTCACTTTGTCAGAAACAAGAGTCCGCACTTCCCTTCTGACAAGTGCGTGTGTCGTGGCACCACGTGATGGCCAACACCATCAGCGCACTCTGCCAAAACTCCACAGACACACCCCGGGTAAGAACACCAAACTATCCTCCGTTCTCTTTCTCACACCTGCAAGGATGACCCTACGTCACGCACGTGCACCTGGCACGATCATATGGCGTAGTTTTTGGCTGGCTGGCTGGCTGGCTGGCTGGCTGGCTGCGGGCGTCCTTTAGTTCTCAGGTGAGACCCGTTGACGGCGACAACCCCGGCGACGCGGGAGTAAACCCAACAAGTCACCGTGAGCCCTCGGGAACTGAGCCTGCAGGCTTCTGTCCTCTCGCACCTCCAGCACTGGGAGAGACTGCACGTGCACAACTACAATAGAGTCACGTGCGCTTGCTGCACAAAGCCCCGCCCACTTCACAAACCCTTGACCCCGCCCTCAGCTGCCGAGCTAAATGGCGAGAAAAAAATCTTGTTTGCTGACCCACACAGACTTTATGCACATCACCATCAACTGCTTTCTTCATGTCTACACCGCATCTCTCCCGCCCCGCCCCTCCCGCGCCCTATCCCACACCCCATCCCACACTCCACACGGACAACGTATGTGTGTGTGAGAGAGAGAGAGACAAGTTATAAGACCTGACCTACCTACCTACACCTATACATGATGCTTCGTAAACTCGGAGAAAGGTCTTCTCTGAATGGAACCCCACCTTTGATCTCACCTCTGCCCGTGATGAAAGGTCACGTGACAGGTTTGTGTTCCATGTAGGAGGGCGGGGACACGTATCGTCAATCAGGCGCTGAGACACTGAGTCTTCACGACAACACAGCCCGCACTTCACACAGCACATGTGACACAACTTCACGAGCTTTCACATCCACTCACCCACCGATCATTCACTGACTCCTATGTTGTCTCCTGTCTCTGCTTTACGATGTTGTTTAGTGTTGACTATAGCTACCTACACAGTCTCTGTGTTTAGTGTTGACTATAGCTACCTACACAGTCTTTGTGTTTAGTGTTGACTATAGCTACCTACACAGTCTTTGTGTTTAGTGTTGACTATAGCTACCTACACAGACTGGTGTGTTTAGTGTTGACTATAGCTACCTACACAGACTGGTGTGTTTAGTGTTGACTATAGCTACCTACACAGTCTCTGTTTAGTGTTGACTATAGCTACCTACACAGACTGGTGTGTTAAGTGTTGACTATAGCTACCTACACAGACTGGTGTGTTTAGTGTTGACTATAGCTACCTACACAGTTTCTGTTTAGTGTTGACTATAGCTACCTACACAGACTGGTGTGTTAAGTGTTGACTATAGCTACCTACACAGACTGGTGTGTTTAGTGTTGACTATAGCTACCTACACAGTCTCTGTGTTTAGTGTTGACTATAGCTACCTACATAGACTGGTCTGTTAAGTGTTGACTATAGCTACCTACACAGTCTCTATGTTTAGTGTTGACTATAGCTACCTACACAGTCTCTGTGTTTAGTGTTGACTATAGCTACCTACACAGACTGGTGTGTTAAGTGTTGACTGTAGCTACCTACACAGTCTTTGTGTTAAGTGTTGACTGTAGCTACCTACACAGACTGGTGTGTTAAGTGTTGAATATAGCTACCTACACAGTCTCTGTGTTTAGTGTTGACTATGGCTACCTACACAGACTGGTGTGTTAAGTGTTGACTGTAGCTACCTACACAGACTGGTGTGTTAAGTGTTGACTGTAGCGACCTACACAGACTGGTGTGTTAAGTGTTGACTATGGCTACCTACACAGTCTCTGTGTTTAGTGTTGACTATAGCTACCTACACAGACTGGTGTGTTTAGTGTTGACTGTAGCTACCTAAACAGACTGGTGTGTTAAGAGTTGACTGTAGCTACCTACGCAGACTGGTGTGTTAAGAGTTGACTGTAGCTACCTACACAGACTGGTGTGTTTAGTGTTGACTATAGCTACCTACACAGACTGGTGTGTTAAGAGTTGACTGTAGCTACCTACGCAGACTGGTGTGTTAAGTGTTGACTGTAGCGACCTACACAGACTGGTGTGTTAAGTGTTGACTATGGCTACCTACACAGTCTCTGTGTTTAGTGTTGACTATAGCTACCTACACAGACTGGTGTGTTAAGTGTTGACTGTAGCGACCTACACAGACTGGTGTGTTAAGTGTTGACTATGGCTACCTACACAGTCTCTGTGTTTAGTGTTGACTGTAGCTACCTACACAGACTGGTGTGTTAAGTGTTGACTGTAGCTACCTACACAGACTGGTTTGTTTAGTGTTGACTGTAGCGACCTACACAGACCTGTGTGTTTAGTGTTGACTGTAGCTACCTACACAGACTGGTGTGTTAAGTGTTGACTGTAGCTACCTACACAGACTGGTGTGTTTAGTGTTGAATGTAGCTACCTACACAGACTGGTGTGTTAAGTGTTGACTGTAGCTACCTACACAGACTGGTGTGTTAAGTGTTGACTGTAGCTACCTACACAGACTGGTGTGTTTAGTGTTGAATGTAGCTACCTACACTGACAAGCAGCACTATCCGCAGTGCCAGACACCTCGCCAGGAGCGCAACAAAATAAAAAGTCGTTAGACAGTTGCCATGACAACCATCAACCATGCCAGAGACAGATCTCGCCAACATCCCTGCCCCCGCCCAACACCTCAATCTTGTGTGTGAGTAAGTGTGTACGTTAGTGTGTGTAAGAGTGTGTGTGAGAGTGTATATGTGAGTGTGTATGTTAGTTTGTGTGAGTATGTTAGGGTAAGAGTATGTATGTGAGTGTGAATGTGAGTGAGTGAGTCAGTATGTGGGTGTGTATGTGTGTCAGAGTGTGTACGTGAATGTTTATGTGAGTTTGTGTGTGTATGAGAGAGAGAGAGTGTGTGTGTGTGTGTGTACGTGAATGTTTATGTGAGTTTGTGTGTGTATGAGAGAGAGAGAGTGTGTGTGTGTGTGTACGTGAATGTTTATGTGAGTGTGTGTGTATGAGAGAGAGAGAGAGTGTGTGTGTGTGTACGTGAATGTTTATGTGAGTGTGTGTGTGTATGAGAGAGAGAGAGTGTGTGTGTGTATGTGAATGTGTGTGTGTGTGTGAGAGAGAGAGTGTGAGTGTGTGTGTGTAAGTGTGTGGTTGTCAGATTGTGAGTGTGTGTGTGTAAGTGTGTGTGTGTGTGTGTCAGAGTGTGTATGTGAATGTTTATGTGAGTGAGTGTGTGTGTATGTGAGTGTGTGTGTGTGTCAGAGTGTGTATGTGAATGTTTATGTGAGTGAGTGTGTGTGAGTGTGTGTATGTGAGAGAGAGAGTGTGTGTGAGTGTGAGTGTGAGTGTGTGTGAGTGTGAATGTATGTGAGTGTGAGTGTGAATGTGTGTGTGCGTGAGAGAGAAAAGAGAGAGATTCGTTATGTGTTATCCAGCCCTCAAGTGTGACTATCTCCCTGTATTTGATGGACATCAAGTGTGACTATCTCCTTGTGTTTGATGGACATCAAGTGTGACTATCTCCTTGTGTTTGATGGACATCAAGTGTGACTATCTCCTTGTGTTTGATGGACATCAAGTGTGACTATCTCTCTGTATTTGATGGACATCAAGTGTGACTACCTCCCTGTATTTGATGGACATCAAGTGTGACTATCTCCTTGTGTTTGATGGACATCAAGTGTGACTATCTCCCTGTATTTGATGGACATCAAGTGTGACTATCTCCCTGTATTTGATGGACATCAAGTGTGACTATCTCCTTGTGTTATCCAGCCCTCAAGTGTGACTATCTCCCTGTATTTGATGGACATCAAGTGTGACTATCTCCTTGTGTTTGATGGACATCAAGTGTGACTATCTCCTTGTGTTTGATGGACATCAAGTGTGACTATCTCCTTGTGTTTGATGGACATCAAGTGTGACTATCTCCCTGTATTTGATGGACATCAAGTGTGACTATCTCCTTGTGTTTGATGGACATCAAGTGTGACTATCTCCTTGTGTTTGATGGACATCAAGTGTGACTATCTCCTTGTGTTTGATGGACATCAAGTGTGACTATCTCCCTGTATTTGATGGACATCAAGTGTGACTATCTCCTTGTGTTTGATGGACATCAAGTGTGACTATCGCCCTGTATTTGATCCATAAACTTATTGTGAACTGAAAGCTCACCTGGTCTTAAACCAGGTGAAAATGACACACTACGGCTGCTGTCATGACTCCCAGAACATTAGACTCACAAACATGAAAGAATTAAAACTAGTTTAAATTAGTAGCTCCTCGTCATTCAGCATATAATTTAATTAACCGAGGTTTTCATCGCGATCTTTATCATGACGTATTACAGGTGGGACCCCGGGCTATGCTTGCCTAGTGTGCATTGTAAGAATAGGGTGCCTGCTGTGCAGCCAGGCATGTCGTCAGAGGCGACTAAGGTGGACACCTCACCTAGAGGTAAATTAGGTTGTGGTAGGGCTTAGCATAAATACACAAATATACGGGTATTTACAGGAAGTGACACGAGTGTGAGCTGAGGAAGACACTTGTCGGGTAGATGCAGGAAGTGACACAGTTACGGGCTGCTTGCCGGGTATGCCCTCATCACAATGAAAACCTGACACAGGTCAGACAGCAGCGCCGCCTTAGCCTTGAGTAAGGTGAATAAAGACAGAATGGAGAGGAACTAAGGAAGTAGTGACATCACTCAGTACAGTCAGCCAATCATCAAACGGTCCTTCAACCGATCAACCGTCAGTTATAAATATTGCATGATTTAACATGTTAGTACTTCTGACAAGATTGATTAACATTATTCCAAACTAATCTTCCGTGTGTCGGCCTCTCTGTAACATCTGATGCAAACGTTTCACCTGCTCTGTGTTTGTTTGTGCAAAGGTGTGTCATCGCAAGCTGTGTCTTGAATGACAGATAACGAGAGAAAACTCAGAAGGAATTCTAACTGTGTGGAGGCTTGTTATTAACACGTGTGCTTGTGTCAGTTATGTAGGAAACAACATGTCTGGAGATAGCTAAGCAATTTTAGGAAATGATTGGGACAGACATGTGCATTGTAAAGCCAGAAAATAATATAAGAAATAGCTTACAACAACAACAACAACAACAAAGGAATTTAATGATGCTATGATCCAGAAAGTACTTCTATTTATGACCAGTCAACTTCACAAACACACACACACGCACAAACACACACACTCTCTCACACACATATACACACTTATCAGTCGGCATAAAATGCGTCTACACACCCACACACTCTCTCACACACTCTCTCTCTCTCTCGCGCGCGCACTCACTCACACATTATTGTGAGAGAGACAAAGACACACACGGGCGCGCGTGCGGTGAATGAAGTAATTATTTACTCAGGTGTTTAGAGACTCTCAGCCGCACATTCTTTGCGGTTGCCAGGTGTTGAGAGACGTGTGTGAGACGAATGGTTTGAGCACTGTTCACAGTAACTCTTTAGACACATTGAGCACTGTTCACAGTAACTCTTTAGACACATTGAGCACTGTTCACAGTAACTCTTTAGATACATTGAGCACTGTTCACAGTAACTCTTTAGACACATTGAGCACTGTTCACAGTAACACTTTAGACACATTGAGCACTGTTCACAGTAACACTTTAGACACATTGAGCACTGTTCACAGTAACTCTTTAGACACATTGAGCACTGTTCACAAATGTGCGTGAATGGTGTGTGTGTGTGTGTTTGTGTAGGCATGTATGGAGGTGTGTGTGTGTATGCTGTGTGTATGTTGTGTGTATATGGTGTGTATGGTGTGTGTGTGTCTGAAAGGTATTGATGTGTTTGAATGGTATGTTTGGTGTGTATGGTGTGTGTGTGTGTGTGTGTGTCTGAAAGGTATTGATGTGTTTGAATGGTATGTTTGGTGTGTATGGTGTGTATGGTGTGTATGTATGTATGGTGTGTGTGTGTGTGTATTAGTGTGTGGTGTGTATTAGTGTGTGGTGTGTGTTGGCGTTTATGGATGCGTGTGTATGGTGTGTGGGAAAATAATGTGTATAGTGTGTATGGGTGTGTGTGCTCTGTGATTTGTGTGAATGGTGTGTGTCTGTGTGTGGTGTGTGTGTGTGTGTGTTAACAATACTAACAACATGTGTGTGGACTAATAAGTAACAACGTGTGTGTGTGTGTGTGTGTGTGTGTGTGTGTGTGTGTGTGTGTGTGCTAACAATATGAACACCATGTGTGTGGACTAACAACATTTTGCGAAGGTCGGTTGTCTTGGCAACATGACCTCTTGCTGTCTGTACAACGCCATCAGTTGTCCGCACGACACTGGCCACTGCAGGCACACACCCTGCGTGTGAGTGTGCGACTAGTGCACGACGTGGACACGTGATTTCCATCATTACAGATGATTACATCCACACCAGTCATGGACACAGACATTACATCACAACGTGTTGTCTGTCACTTGTCCCACAAGACCGCCCATAAACATTTGACATGCGCACTACCATACAAGGTACAGAATGAGTTTGGCGCTTGTGAATGACTCAAACGATACTTGAGTCGATGACATGCGCACTACTATACAAGGTACAGAATGCGCTCGATGCTTGTGACGGACCCAAACGTCACACGACTCGATGACTTGTTTCCCTCCCACCACCTCTCTCTCTCATATCCCTTCTCCTCCAACAGCCTCTCGCGCCCACTTCCTGTCGTCATGTGACCACCACTGCGGAAGTCGCAGATGCACGTAGTCCATTGCACGTGCGGACCTCATTAACGGCGAGCGACGCTAAGTTCCCCCCCCCTCCCACTGCACGTGCGCTGACCCTATGACCCGTCAGACGAGTGGCGCGTACCGTGCACACAATAAGCAAGAGCGACACTGCCTCCCTCTGGCGGGACCCCTGGTCAAACTGGGTCAACCGGAAGTCGCTCATTGAAGCGTGAGTGTCGTGCAGGAGACAGCTAACTGCTCGAGTGGCTCCCCTTTAGCGATTCACAACGTTTGAACGATGTAACCCAGAGTGGGTCATCCTGCTGTGGTGTGCGTGGGCTGTAGTACTTGTCATGGCGACACTGTCTACATGTCTCTGCCTTCACACGTCACTGCCCTCACGACACTGCCCACACCTCACTGCCCACACACGACACTGCCCACACCTCACAGCCCACACACGACACTGCCCACACCTCACTGCCCACACCTCACTGCCCACACACGACACTGCACACATGTCACTGATCACACGGCACTGCCCACACCTCACTACCCACACACGACCTTACTGCCCACACCTTACAGCCCACACACCTCACAGCCCACACACGACACTGCCCACACACGACACTGCCCACACCTCACAGCCCACACACGACACTGCCCACACACGACACTGCCCACACCTCACAGCCCACACACGACACTGCCCACACACGACACTGCCCACACCTCACAGCCCACACACGACACTAACCACACACGACACTGCACACACCTCACTGCCCACACACGACCTTACCCACACCTTACAGCCCACACACGACACTGCCCACACACGACCTTACCCACACCTCACAGCCCACACACGACACTAACCACACGACACTTCACAGTGTCTTCACAGTGTCTTAACACTTCACAGTGTCTTCACAGTGTCTTAACACTTCATAGTGTCTTCACAGTGTCTTAACACTTCACAGTGTCTTCACAGTGTCTTAACACTTCATAGTGTCTTCACAGTGTCTTAACACTTCACAGTGTCTTAACAGTGTCTTAACACTTCACAGTGTCTTAACAGTGTCTTAACACTTCACAGTGTCTTCACAGTGTCTTAACACTTCACAGTGTCTTAACACTTCATAGTGTCTTCACAGTGTCTTAACACTTCACAGTGTCTTCACAGTGTCTTAACACTTCACAGTGTCTTCACAGTGTCTTAACACTTCATAGTGTCTTCACAGTGTCTTAACACTTCACAGTGTCTTCACAATTCACAGTGTCTTCACAGTGTTATATTCAGTTGCCTGTAGTGTTTGTATCTAAAAGTTTCAAGCAGGGTCTACCTCTACAGTTAGTGAGAGATGAGACCACACAGCCAACTATCACATGACCGTCCCCCCCCCTACCCTCCTCTCTGTCTGTCTGTGAGCAGGGTACTTTTCTGGGTTGATGGTTTCCACGATCGAATTACGTGAGCAGGGAAGCAAAACAACTTGAAGGTCGGGTTTGGAACCAAGAGCCAGAGCAGTGAGAACCAGCATGCAAATGGCGACTGTTTGTAGCCACAGCCGCTACTTACTCACTGAGTCCTCTCAGCTCCACCACTAACTGTGACCGCGCCATGTGTGCTCACCATCAGCTGGTGGTGGTGGTCATCAGGCAGACACTAGCGACGTCACTTGTGTCTAGTAGCCAGCTGTAGATTGTCTCTAGTAGCCAGCTGTAGATCGTCTTTAGTAGCTAGCTGTAGATCCTCTTTAGTAGCTAGCTGCATCCTCTCTAGTAGCCAACTGTCGATCGATTCTCGTAGCTAGCGGCGTCCTCTCTAGTAGCCAGCTGTGTGTCGTCTCTAGTAGCCAGCTGTAATATGTCTCTAGTCGCCAGCTGTAATATGTCTCTAGTAGCCAGCTGTGTGTCGTCTCTAGTAGCCAGCTGTAATATGTGTCTAGTAGCCAGTTGTGTGTGGTGTCTAGTCGCCAGCTGTAATATGTCTCTAGTAGCCAGCTGTGTGTCGTGTCTAGTCGCCAGCTGTAATATGTCTCTAGTAGCCAGCTGTGTGTCGTGTCTAGTCGCCAGCTGTAATATGTCTCTAGTAGCCAGCTGTGTGTCGTGTCTAGTCGCCAGCTGTAATATGTCTCTAGTAGCCAGCTGTGTGTCGTGTCTAGTCGCCAGCTGTAATATGTCTCTAGTAGCCAGCTGTGTGTCGTCTCTAGTAGCCAGCTGTAATATATGTCTAGTAGCCAGTTGTGTGTCGTGTCTAGTCGCCAGCTGTAATATGTCTCTAGTAGCCAGCTGTGTGTCGTCTCTAGTAGCCAGCTGTAATATATGTCTAGTAGCCAGTTGTGTGTCGTGTCTAGTCGCCAGCTGTAATATGTCTCTAGTAGCCAGCTGTGTGTCGTCTCTAGTAGTCAGCTGTGTGTCGTGTCTAGTGGCCAGCTGTGTGTCGTGTCTAGTAGCCAGCTGTAATATGTCTCTAGGAGTGTGTAGTCATCGTTCAATAACCCTCTGCTTGTGATTATATTTACAAAATAACTGAATCATACAACATTGCACGTGCAGTCGAGGTCTTTATTCTTCCTGTCTGGTCTGTTTTCTTCGCCTGATCCTTATCCGCTGCTCCAGGAGCTTGCCTGAGACTTAAGTCTCGGTGATACAAGGCTACACCGGACAAAAGGTGATAATGCTATGCCTTGAGTATAAGAGAGACAGAGATGTTACATCAAGTAGTCGATAAATCAGTGTGATTACCCGAGGCTTGTGATAAAGGGAAGGAAGGGAGCGAGGTCAGATGCTCAATGTCTTTGGATGACAGCTCCTGGCAGGAGATAAGACAAGTAAGACAAGAGGGGGAGTGTTGGGGGGGTGTTGGGGGTGTTGTGGGGGGGGGGAGCCTGGTGTAAGCAGGGGGATGGGGATGCGGCTGCGCACTGACATCGACCAGTAAACTGTGGCCGGCACACAAGCATGCGTTTCCGGAGCGTGACACAGGCGCGTGGCGGACTGTTCGTGACACGCGCTCGCACACACTTAGCACGAGAAGTTCGGAACAAAGAGATGATTCTTTTGGAATAAAAGACAGTTGGACAAATATTTTCTCTTCTTGTGGATCTTTAGGTGCTCGTGCTGACAGTCGGTTGTGCTCGAAGACACTGGAGTCATTTTATCGGAGTTTGTGTATAAGTGTGTGTGTGTGTGTGTGTGTGAATGTTACCGTATAAGTGTGTGTATGAATGTAAGTGTATGTGTGTATGTGAATAGAAGTGTAAGTGTGTGAATGTAAGTGTATATGTTTGTGAATAGAAGTGTATATGTGTGAATGTAAGTGTATATGAAAGTGTGTGAATAGAAGTGTATGTGTGTGAATGTAAGTGTATATGTTTGTGAATAGAAGTGTATATGTGTGAATGTAAGTGTGTGAATAGAAGTGTATATGTGTGAATGTAAGTGTATATGAAAGTGTGTGAATAGAAGTGTATGTGTGTGAATGTAAGTGTATATGTTTGTGAATAGAACTGTATATGTGTGAATGTAAGTGTGTGAATAGAAGTGTATATGTGTGAATGTAAGTGTATATGAAAGTGTGTGAATAGAAGTGTATGTGTGTGAATGTAAGTGTATATGTTTGTGAATAGAAGTGTATATGTGTGAATGTAAGTGTGTGAATAGAAGTGTATATGTGTGAATGTAAGTGTATATGAAAGTGTGTGAATAGAAGTGTATGTGTGTGAATGTAAGTGTATATGTTTGTGAATAGAAGTGTATATGTGTGAATGTAAGTGTGTGAATAGAAGTGTATATGTGTGAATGTAAGTGTATATGAAAGTGTGTGAATAGAAGTGTAAGTGTGTGAATGTAAGTGTATATGTTTGTGAATAGAAGTGTATATGTGTGAATGTAAGTGTGTGAATAGAAGTGTATGTGTGTGAATGTAAGTGTATATGTAAGTGTGTGAATAGAAGTGTATATGTGTGAATGTTGAGTGTATATATATATGTGTGTGTGAACGTGAGACTGTGTGACTGTGTTGAAAACAACTGCCGTGCTGCCATGCACACACCCTCCCTCTGTTTGTCAGACAAGAGAGAAAACCTTCGTCCACTGAGCTCTCCTGGCGGCAAACTTTGACAGCCTCCCTCCCCCCCAACTCCTGATGAGCATTAGGTGAGGAGGTGAGTTACTGGGACTCAAGTGGAAATGACAACGAGGCTACTTCCCTCTGGGCTGCTTGCACTTTGCTGCAGTCATTAGCCAGTTCAGGTTGCCATGGAGACAGAGCTGGCTGACGGCTGCAAGTCACGCTCACATCGACAGCCACCTCTTCTGCCTGCGTGGCTGACGTGTAGTGTATGTGCCATGTGACACATCTTCAGATATACCATGCTATGTACAATGAGCATATGCTTGGGTGTGAACAGTGAACACGGTACTCGTATTCCTCGAGCACCCACCCACCCCCATACCATCCACCGCGCCTTGTGAGCGTTTAGAAAAGAGAAGAGAGCAGGAGAGAGAGAATGTAGACATGTTTATTGACGGAATGTAGACATGTTTATTGACGGAATGTAAGCATGTTTATTGACGGAATGTAGACATGTTTATTGACGGAATGTAGACATGTTTATTGA
Organism: Marisa cornuarietis; assembly: GCA_004794655.1. NCBI lineage: Eukaryota > Metazoa > Mollusca > Gastropoda > Architaenioglossa > Ampullariidae > Marisa > Marisa cornuarietis. The sequence goes on from SMMW01000214.1 coordinate 260,666, forward strand.
CGGAATGTAGACATGTTTTTGACGGAATGTAAGCATGTTTATTGACGGAATGTAGACATGTTTATTGACGGAATGTAAGCATGTTTATTGACGGAATGTAAGCATGTTTATTGACGGAATGTAGACATGTTTATTGACGGAATGTAAGCATGTTTATTGACGGAATGTAGACATGTTTATTGACGGAATGTAAGCATGTTTATTGACGGAATGTAGACATGTTTATTGACGGTGTTGTCGGTCACCTGCTTGATGTTTCTGTGAAGTTCACAGGGTGTAGGGTGGCGACTTGCAGTAACTGGTACTATCAGCCCTCTACACGCACCATGAGTACCACTAGCTGTGGGTGAGACCTCGGAGGTAAGCCCACTAGCTGTCCATAAGTGTCTACAAGGGTCAAGGAGTGCGGTCCAGTCATGCCCACAACCCCCCCCCCTCCTGGCGCTGAAGCACGTTTCTTGCAGCAGTTACATGCACTTCGCTTCTTGTGCTCCCCCAGCCCCCGTCTCCTACCTCACACTCTACTCCCAGGGTCTGTCATCAGTGAGACATCGACTACTCTCTGAGTCACGACAGGCAGTATGGTGTTTGTCTGGTGTGTCTGCTGACTGGTGCTGTGTGGAGTGGACACTTGTGACATGGTGCTTCTTCACCGCCCCTTGATGTCACCAACACCAACACCGGGTTTCTGTCCCTGCACATGGGAGGGTGCGGGGGGCACGAGTCATGACGACGATCAGGCTGATGCCGACGACATCCTCTACCTTAGGATGATCCCAATGAAGCCATCGTAGGAACTGTTAGTGGGCCGCTACTCTACATTAGGGGTGGGCACAGATTGGGGGTGGGCTGGGCCGGTCTCAGAATTCTAAGCTATGCGGCGGACAGGTAAAATAACCAAAACCCAGGCCAGGTGACTACACAACCTAGTGATAATGGAATGGACAAGAAATGAGTACATAATGTTGTTCACTTACCGAATTTATTGTGTAAAGTGAAGCTGTTTGAATTTACTCACAATAAAGCCATCCTTTCCTTTGAAGACAGCCGCCGCCGATGATCTCTAACGACTACATCAGACATGTCAGCCCAGTTATTTGTCGTCTTTGTATTTGAGAATGTTACGGACTGCAGAATTCTACCGTTGTTGTACTTGATATATTCCAATTAAATTAACCGAAGCTGAAATTTAAAAAATAAAAACAAGTGCACTTCACATTATGACAGACGGGCCGGTGTACAGACATCCGTGGGCCCTATACCCACCCCTGCTCTAGATGCTGAGAGAATGTGTTACCTTTGGAGCCAAGAAGGCTATCAACCTTGAATGTGATGTTTTCGGGATTAGAAACAAGACTAAATTATTTAATCTTAGGGGCTGAATGCTGATTGTGTCCCCTACCGTAACCCAACCAATTCATGTTGATATGACAGGGCTAGTCAATGCACACACTCAGGGAAGACGAGTGTCTGACGATATGGCCAAGTGTGGCCAGAACTCAGTTCTAGTCTTTACTAGTGGACAGGTGGTTTATTATGGGTCAAGGGCAAGTCATCACCTGATGTCGACTTGAATACCTGATACTACAAAGTACTGTAGAGTCGACAGGTAGTAAGGTTAGGTGATATTTACACCTACAAGAGAATTAAATTTAAACTGATTTGAAATCAACAATAGGACAATAACTGATCGGAAACAAGTTGAACCTCCATGTTACTTATTACCTGCCGCTACCAGGGTGTGTACTAACAGTACTATTAAATAATACTACCAGGGTGTACTAGCAGTAATATTAAATAATACTACCAGTGTGTACTAGCAGTACTATTAAATAATACTACCAGTGTGTACTAGCAGTACTATTAAATAATACTACCAGTGTGTACTAGCAGTACTATTAAATAATACTACCAGTGTGTACTAGCAGTACTATTAAATAATACTACCAGTGTGTACTAGCAGTACTATTAAATAATACTACCAGTGTGTACTAGCAGTACTATTAAATAATACTACCAGTGTGTACTAGCAGTACTATTAAATAATACTACCAGTGTGTACTAGCAGTACTATTAAATAATACTACCACTGTGTACTAGCAGTAATATTAAATAACACTGCCAGTGTACTAGCAGTAATATTAAATAACCAAAGGCAATTAGTGACCTGGTCAACTTCAAATAAGCAATTTTTTTTAGACTTCGAAAGATCGCAGGGCGTGCCATATTTTCAGTTATCACACACACACACACACACACACACATACACACAAAATCCTCCCTCAACAGAATCTTAGTTACATTTTTACTTGTTCATTTTGGCTTTTTTAATTTAAAATCTTATCTACATAACAACAAAATAAAAGACACATTTTCTCAAATATAAAACATCACTGAAAATTCATACAGCCATTTAAGATTAAAAGAAAAATTCATTCTTCTCAATTTCACATTTTGAAATTTTAGAAGTTTTTTCCTGCTCTTAAAAATTATTTTGCCAACTGCTGCTACAGACTCACAAAGTACACACAGACAGACACATGCATGCATTGAGTGGTGTTCAGATTCTCTCTTTCAATCACATAGTAAGCAGCCCCATTCAACATGACAAACCTCAGTCTATCTGCCATTCAACACACAAATCTCAGTCTGCCATTCAACATGACAAACCTCAGTCTATCTGCCATTCAACATGACAAACCTCAGTCTATCAGCCATTCAACATGGCAAATGTCAGTTTGTCAGCCATTTGGCAACACGTCAGCTATTCTTGCAACATGTTGTTGCCTTGTCTTTACTGTTGTAACACCCCATCCTTTCTATCTCCACCATTCTGCTGTTTGTGTCAAGGATGGCCAGACAAACTATTTTTTCAGCACAAAAAAAACTCACTGGAAAAATGTAAACCAGCAGGTATCACAATATTCTGACTTTCTAAGCCGATCTAACTTTTGATCTAACTTTATGCTTAAGTACATGAAATATCTCAGTTGTTCCAACACCAACCACCCACAGGGGTAAGGCTATGCCTTACCCAGCCACCCCAAACATTTTGCCCCCAAGCTGGCTGTCCTTTAGCACCCAGCACCTAGAGATTTTTTGTTCAACTGTCAAGAAAGTTTTGTCAACAGACTGGTGAGGACATTTTCAAACCCATGATGGCAACAAATCGGTGGTATTATTTCACCATCCAGCCTGTGCACCAGACACATGCTCCAGCTTCTTAAAAACGCCCTGTAGAACTGGATGATACGGCCACCAGCTAGACACTGGATGAGTGGATGGTGGAGCCGCAAACCAGGATGTGCCGCTCGGCACACCCTATCACAGATGTCAATTCCCAGAAAAGTGCGGAGCAGACAGAAGCCGGCCCTGTCTGTTGCCAGTGCATGAATCCAGACCTGAAGCCCTGGCTGTGAAAGTGCCTGTGCGGCTGTGTGTGTGTGCTGTCAGATATTCGGATGATAATTTGAGCTCCACCTTGTGGTTTGGCGAGAAAAAGTTATGGCACATCTTCAGGTGTTGGTTCTACAGCATCCAACGCCACACGCGGCCTGCAGGTAGCCAGGGCGGTCAGCCAACCATGACCATGTAGGTTATCATGTGACCCATTGCAGACAATTCCTGAAACAGAAGAGCAGATTGTCAGACAACAGAAGATTCGTTAGTGTTCCATTTATCCCGTTTCTTTATATTGACAAATATCAACACTGAGCACATTATCCTATTTATAATCACACATTCATAGAGTACAGAAGTCTCTGTAGGACATCTTTAAGGACATGACATGAGGCTAGGAGGACCTGCTCAAAACACTGGTTTACATGGAACACCCACGCGCGCACCTGTACACTGAGGTGATGCGTTCATGCAGGTGTGGTCACTTGTTGGGGAGGGGTTGCGGAGTGTGTTTAAGGGGGGAGGGGTCAGATTTGTGCAGAGTAAGAGTTAGTTTGTAGGGGGATGGGGGGGGCGGTCACAGCCAGATGTCATGCTGGCCACAGCTGGACTACAGGATGATAATGATGCTGGCCATTATCGGCGGTCTGTGACCTCCACACCACCACCTCTCTCTCTCTAGGATCCTGGCCAGATAACCACAGGTCACCCGAACCCTGACCTACACGCTGCCCAGCTCGACCATGACAGCGGGTTCTGCCGGGTGCGACTGCAGGATCGTTTTCAACCTTATAAACACATCGGGCATGAGTCCCTCTACATACAGTAAGTTAATCGCCATGAAAACAGCCTGTAGCTGTGTAGCTGTTACAAATTTGTTTACAAATCAAAGACAGTAAAAGCCAGAAACATTTGTTGAAACTTGTGATGAAGCTTCTGTTACAAACTTTGCACTTCAACAATATAATGGCTCTGCCGCGCTGTTTGAGAAAAAAATGTGAACCTTAAGGTTGTGGTTATTCTCTTCGGTGGGCATTTTCTAATTTTATGTTTGGAAAAAGCTGCTGCGCATAATAAAAATTGTAAGCTATTTCATTTTGGATCTCATCAGCAGCACCAGCAGGGCTTGAGAAAAGAGTGGGCGCTGTGAGTCACTGGACACCTGCATGTGGGGAGTGTCGGGTAGTTCTGTAACGGTTTGCAAGTAATCCCCCCCCCCCCACCTGACACGCGGCCTGCCACACGTGCTGACAAGCTTTCCAGACAGCAGCCCTCAAGTGTGCGTGCGTATGTGTGCGTGCACGCACACCAACATGAATAGGAGGAGGGGGGCAGTTTGTCTGCGTACACAGCCTCCCAATATTGCCCACTGCACGCCTGCCTTACTCTGTGCGTGCGTGCGTGTGTGTGTGCCCACGCCACAGCTTAAAAAGTGGAGGACCTATACTGAGAAATAATTTCCCTGTCAGCTGCCCAAGACGTCTTTGTTGACTAAGTTGTGCACGTGCGTTTCCTGAACTGTGCGCAGTCGCCGTCGCTCTGATATCCGCGGTAGCCCAGCTGCATAGACTAAAGCTCACGTGATCAAAACTAATTACGCCTTTGGGACCCACCTGAACCTTCCGGCAAGAAAGGCGGGCGACAAGAGTAAGCAAGTTGTGGGGGAGGGAGGGGGCCCCAGTAAGCAGGAGAGGGAGGGGGGCAAACACAAAAGCGTGAAGCTCATTTAATCTCCACCCCCCACCCCCGCGTGTGGGTGAGGAGGGGGGGGCCGTGGAACACCTGCCCGCGGACTTGTAGAGGGCCCTCCTCGGGTTTGCCTGGCGCCAGTCGGTCTGGTCGGCGCCGGCGCGGCATTTCAAGCATCCACACCAGTCGCGCCTACAGCTGCACGTGTGCACGGGCCCCACCGCTCGCCGCAGTGCCTCTCGCTCGTGTGAACTTTTCCCTCGCGCGGTGTTTTCACCTCGCGGCTCAGTAAACAGCCTTTTGGAGGCCGAGAGATCATATCTCACCGCCCCCCCCCCCACCCTCTCATTGCAAGCTTGACAGCATTTGACTATTCACGTGTCAACGAACCATGTCTTGAGACACTTAATTCTTTTCCTAATTTTTCAAAAAAAATTTAAGCGAAGGTGATCGCAAGCCAGTACAATGGCAGAACATTCTCCCGGTATAGATTTTCAACTCGAGCTGAACAATACTATAATTACTATACAATACTATACATTACTATACAATACTATACAATACTATAATACCCTGATGTGATTTTATAGCGGTCGTTCCATACACCAACTAAATATCCACACCCGGACTCATCAGATTCATGCAACAAGAAGTATGACTTGTGTCTGACACAAGTCAGACTTAAGGCTTTAAGTCTGACTTGTGTCCAGTTACCAAGTTTTTTTACTGGTCACGTCTACGTCTCCACTCGTCCCGTCTTCCGTATTATCATCTCGTCTTAAAGTATCAGCCCTCGGGTCCTACTCCTCACCTCTATGTCTTCAGTAGTTTAGTCTCACTCCTCTAATAGTACTAATGCCGGTGACGAGTCAAATAGCAAGAAGTAACTTACAAGGGACCAACTAAGAATAAAGAACCAGCACTGCGTATTACCACCCCCACCCGCCCTCACACAGGTGGGCTGCTTGACACCTGTACACTAATCAACGCCGTCCTCTTTGAGGTTTTTGATCTCACCTGGAGTCTGCGCTACGCCTGCGCACCTGGCTGGCGAGGCCAAGGTGAGGATCTACGTGTCCAAAAGTAAGGGTCAGGCGACCAGGTGTATAGCAGACACACGTACATACCGACAACACACACACACACACACAGCAAACTTACCGACTGAGAAAGAAATGATTCTCCCAACATCCTGCACTTTTATTTAGAAGGCGGCCGGAGGTCCTCAGCACTGTGCTCGAAGCTGCCACACTGTCAACACAAACAAAGACTGTTAACATCTCGCTGGACAGGAAATTATTTCACACCGTATACAATGCTGAATTATTTTACACCGTATACGATATTGAATTATTTTTCACTGTGTACAATGTTGAATTATTTCACACCGTATACAATGTTGAATTATTTTACATCGTATACGATACTGAATTATTTTACACTGTGTACAATGTTGAATTATTTTACACCTTATGTTTAATTATTTTACACTGTATACGATGTTGAATTATTTTACACTACATATGATGTTGAATTATTTTACACTGTATACAATCTTGAATTATTATTTCACACCGTATACGATGTTGAATTATTTTACACTGTATAGAATGTTGAATTATTTCACACGGCATACGATATTTTCCACTTTCACACGAGAATATTTTTCTCAACCGACCGCACACTGTCCCCCCAGGTACTACCCTCCATTAGTTGAAGATGCGGGCACCTTGCCTCTCCTTGCTGTCGACAAATATTTACATCCTAGTCCGTAGCCAGCCAAACATTAGTGTAGTCGGTAGAGAGAGAGAGAGAGTGCAGTGTACAGGAGGGTACAACCATCTCATGTCAAACATCATCACAAACAAGCTCAAGCCGAGAGAGAGAGAGAGAGAGTCTGGTGAATCAAAGGTTCATTCTTACCTCGGCGACGTTGCCGTTGGTGTCGCATCGTTGCAGCAATGGCTGCCTGGCAGAAGCAGTCTCCATGGCCTCCATTCCACACAGTTTCAGGCCTGGCACCACAGGATGCGAGTCGAGTGCCAGCTCCAAGTCGAGGATGTAGTCGATGACATGTTGCAGAAGCTGTGTCTTGGAGATCTTGCGGTCCTGGGGGATGGACGGCACTAAATCCCGTAGTTTGGAGAAGCAGGCGGACATTTCCGTAGCGTCGATGTCGGACTTTGACGAAGGCTTGGACACCATGCATCGCGAATCGAGCTTCACGCCGGCTACACTGGCTGGGCGAACACAAGTGTCAACGACGGCCTTCATCTTCCTTGACGATGTACACCAGTAACCAACGCAGACGAGGAGAAGGAAGCTTGTGTGACTGCTTACCACCACGACTTTGCTGTGAATACTCAAGATATGAAGCCGAGCGCTTGATGGGGGAGGGAGGTAAAACGTCGAGGGCTGTGGAAAGACACACACAAGCACTGGCAGCGGCAGCGGGTAGAGAAATGACAGGCGATGTCGACTGTTTGCTGCTTTAACTGCCAGCCATCATGCGTGCGCGTGTGTACACAGGCCGGGGCCGCCCAGCACGCAGCCTAGGTCCTGGCTCCGCCTACCAGCGCGCGCTCCTATCGCCCTTCGCCTTCCTCTTGGCTAGGCCCCGCCCTCGCTGTCACAGGTCTCGTCATCACCCAATCAAATCGCAGCTTTCAAGCCGCCTCGGTCAGCTTGACAAAGCTTGAGTGACAGGCTTATTTTCCCACACACTGGCCGCACTAGCCACTCACACTGTCCACACTCTGGCTCGTCACACTGCACCCAGCGGCTGTGTGGGGCCCACGGCGCAATGCTGTCAAAACACAACAACAACTACACCTTACGTCTGACTGGTTATTACATCATGTGGACAGTAGGCAGCCATTCCCGCTGACACTATACAGTCGATGAAGATGAGGCCAGGGAAGCTGGCAGGCGACTAGTTGGTGTGCGTGTGTGTGTGTAGGGGGGGGGGAGGCGAGGGCGCACACCTGCGTGGCTGGGGCCCGTTTCAGCGGCTGTGATAAATGGCGGAGCGCCGCGAGCCGACACAACCGCCAGACAGCCTGGCGCCGGGCCGTGACGTCACTCATTGACACTGTGTGGACTCGGCGGCTCACTGGCGCCACTCTGGCGCGCGCCCTCCGTGCAGCTGTCAATCATCTCCTACATCAAAGCAACCGGTACTGGTGTGCTGATAAATTGCATTAAAATTCGTCACTCAGGGTCGAAGTAAGAACTGGCCTGCGTACGAGCACCTGCTGATTTGCATAAAGTGAGCTCCTCCGTGTGAGTGTTGTTCAACTTGGCAGACGTGAGTGTGTAGGAGGGGTAAGTAGGTGTTGGGGGAAAAACAAACAACTAGCCGCCCGTTTTTCCACTTTTCTCGTTTTTCTCGGGGTGCACCAGGAGTGAAAGATGCAAACGGGTATTGAAATTTCACGCTGAACACTGAGGGCGATGTCTTGGGCGGCGATTCCACACCTGCGAGCCCCCCCCCCTCCACACACAGACATTATACACCACACACCACTCCCCACCCCTCACAAGCTTGCGCTCGTGTTTCAACCTGTGCGGCAGTCACAGACCGTCAGGTGTTTCTCCACTGATCAACTTTCATCTCGTCGACATGATACGGAAATACCGCGCTGCCTACTGTCACACACTCACAGTTACAGGAGCGATGTACGGACACACACACACACACACGCAAACTACCTGTCAACATCCTCTTTTACCGGACTTCCCGCCTGACCTTACACCTCTACTCTCATGTTCTCAACCCCTCGTCAATTGCTGACATGATTTGTAGTCGCCGACGTGGTTTAGGCACGTGACACAACGGGACGATGTTTCTACATCAGAGCCAAAGAACATTTGTACACACCAACCAACAGTCAGCGTGCTCCTTCCGCTCTACTTACTTCTCGTGAAACAAATAAACCAACAGACCAGCAAACACGTGACACGTGCAGAGTTTTGTGTATATGAGCCACAGGTTAGTGTGTAGGAAACAAAGTCACTAGTCCTCGCACGTGATGTGTAGATGAGAACGTATCTTGGAGATGGGAATGGTGATGACATCTACACTGACAATAGGGAGTGGCGATTATATATAATTATATACTTGAACAATGGGGTATGATGATAACATGTCTATACACATACTGTGACAATGGGGTATGATGATAACATGTCTATACACATTCTGTGACAATGGGGTATGATGATAACATGTCTATACACATTCTGTGACAATGGGGTATGATGATAACATGTCTATACACATTCTGTGACAGTGGGGTATGATGATAACATGTCTATACACATTCTGTGACAATGGGGTATGATGATAACATGTCTATACACATTCTGACAGTGGGGTATGATGATAACATGTCTATACACATTCTGTGACAATGGGGTATGATGATAACATGTATATATACATTCTGTGACAATGGGGTATAATGATAACATGTCTATACACATACTGTGACAGTGGGGTATGATGATAACATGTCTATATACATTCTGTGACAGTGGGGTATGATGATAACATGTCTATACACATTCTGTGACAGTGGGGTATGATGATAACATGTCTATATACATTCTGTGACAGTGGGGTATGATGATAACATGTCTATACACATTCTGTGACAGTGGGGTATGATGATAACATGTCTATACACATTCTGTGACAATGGGGTATCATGATAACATGTCTATACACATTCTGTGACAGTGGGGTATGATGATAACATGTCTATACACATTCTGTGACAGTGGGGTATGATGATAACATGTCTATACACATTCTGTGACAGTGGGGTATGATGATAACATGTCTATACACATTCTGTGACAATGGGGTATCATGATAACACGTCTAAATACATTCTGTGACAGTGGGATAGCATGTATCTGGGTTAAACACATATATCTATAGACATACTGTGACAATGGAGATGATAACATATATCATGGATATGATGATGACACACGACTATCAACATACTGTGACAATGGGTACGATGATAACATACATCTGAGGTATGATGATGACGTACATATTTACCGTGAAAATGGGTTATGATGGGTTATTATTAACCTTCTCTCACTCTCAGACATTAATCCCATGTCTCACTCTCAGACATTATTTCCCCTCTCTCACTCTCAGACATTGATCCCCTCTCTCACTCTCAGGCATCAATCCCCTCTCTCACTCTCAGACATTGATCCCCTCTCTCACTCTCAGGCATCAATCCCCTCTCTCACTCTCAGACATTGGCACATCCATGACCTCATTCATTATTTGCAAACATCAATACATGTACAAACTCCTCACCTCGCCTCCTGCAGACAGACAGGATCTTCGCGAGAGCGCGCGCGTGCGTGTTCGTGTGTGTTCGCGTGTGTGTGTGTGTGTGTGGAGAACAGTCTCAAAGATTATACATACACACTATAGCTGATAGCTATATTGATGACACACTATGTAGCTATATTTGTGACCAAGCTACGTTGAGACATTATTATGAGACACACGTCACAGTGATATTAGTGACACTCGACAGCTGTGACGCATTCAACAGACTTCGTTACTTGATGTCATCCTAAATGACGTCACGCTCATTGGATTATTGGATGTCAACCGCTTGCCAATAAATGAGTGTCAAGGGGCTAGATCAGGGTTCACATCTCTCGTCCGGCACGTGTTCTTTCTCCCATGACAAGAGAGAACCCCTTGGCCACGATATCGCACTCCGACATCAGCGACACCAATACCCCCCCCCCCTTCTAACCCAGATTATGGACATCTGTCGGCGCCTTACTTCCATCCCGTCTTTAGGCCAAATGTACCTGCACTCATGCACCCGTAACTTGCATGGTTCTTTTTATTTTTATTATTATTTGATTGAAATATGGTGAAATTGCACTACGCGGAGAATACAACGGACTTTACACCTGTCTACAGGTGTCCCATCCTGACACTAGGCGCCATCCTGAACGAGAGGTCATCCCACACCCTGAGTTCAGAACACAGCCGCCAGGATTATCTCCCGTGCAAAGTGGTCCACCGGGCACATCACCCCTATCCTACAGAGCCTTCACTGGCTCCCAGTCAACAAGCGCATTGATCACAAAGTGTTTCGATTGCACAGTCCTGCATGTTTAAAACTGCTCCTGACTATTTACAAGAGGTAGTTCCTCCTTACCGGCCGTCACGTGGTCTGCGCTCTGGCTCCCAGTCACGCTTCTGTCTCCCTGCAGTGGAAGACACAAACAAGAAGACACTGGAGCCAGGGCCTTGACAAACGCGGCACCTAAACTGTGGAATGTTCTGCCATCGTCATTGTCCACCATCACCTCACCAACCACGTTTCAGAAAAGACTGAAGACCGATCTGTTTATTTAAGACAGACTTTAACAACCTAGCGACATTTCTGTCTTTATTATTTTTTACTTTCCTGTTGTTTTATTTTTTTCTTCTCTTCTGTTTTTGCTGCGCAATGAGCATTCTTTTGAATGGATACCTGCGCATTATAAATGGGCATCATCATCATCATCATCATACCTGTCTACTATGCAGTAGTGACGTCATCCCAGACTGTACTCAAAACGGTGATGACGTCACGTCAGGCGCTGTTCTGTCCAATGCAGTGGTGACGTCATCCCAGATCCTGTAGTCAATGAAGTAGTTATCGACGTCCTCCCAGATAACTTACAACAGAGGTGACGTCACTGAGACCCTGTTCTCACCCCAGTAGTGACAAGTGTCTCACCCTACAGCAGCGAGCCGCACGTAACACAAGACTGAGACCCGCTGCACGTAACAGCCAAAAGGTAACGTCTTTTCGTGTTTACTGGCTGCGGGCAGGAATATGTGAAGATGTAGTCCCTCCCACTTCCCCCCTCCACCTCTAAAGGTTACGTACTCGCGAGCTTTACAAACGAGAGAGAAAGAGAGAGAGAAGTTATGAAGCATGTAGAGTGCACTTGGTGAACTGCAGGCACATCGTCTCCACGTCTGCACTCTGCCACTTCTCTCTTTGATGTCTGCCCCGCCTGTCCCGCCATGAAGAAAAAGATGGTATGTGGCTTTTTTTGTTTCTCCCACCTGCCCGACCTTGTCAAACAGCAGTCAGCCTCATCATCCACAGATGCCTGACTAGTCACGTGACTGTCAGCCTCCCTCTAAACCATCGCCGCCCCCAGCTTGCAAACAGCCAGTCACGTCACCACCAGGGCTGACTGAAACATCTACCCCACCTCCTCACTGCGGTCGTTTAAAGTAGAGTTTGTGGTAATTGATGATGATGATGATGATGATGATGATGATGATGATGATGATGATGATCCGTTTATTCGGTACTTTCTTGTTTTCTCGTCTACCATCACTGTGACAGTCCAGTAGCTCGAATGTGACCATGTGTCTACCATCACTGTAACAGTCCTTAGCTTGAATGTGACCAAGTGTCTACCATCACTGTGACAGTCCAGTAGCTGGAATGTGACCATGTGTCTACCACTCTACCATCACTGTGCCAGTCCAGTAGCTGGAATGTGACCAAGTGTCTACCATCACTGTGACAGTCCAGTAGCTGGAATGTGACCATGTGTCTACCACTCTACCATCACTGTGCCAGTCCAGTAGCTGGAATGTGACCATGTGTCTACCACTCTACCATCATTGTGACAGTCCAGTAGCTGGAATGTGACCATGTGTCTACCACTCTACCATCATTGTGACAGTCCAGTAGCTCGAATGTGACCATGAGTCTACCATCACTGCAAGTCTCAAGGCTAAGGCTGTGCGATGTCCAAGTTCAGTGGAACCTCGAGTATCCGGTCCTCAATAAGCGGTGCATTCGGTTATCCGGGTCGCCCCCCCCCCCCCCCAAAAAAAAAGCTGCTGGGCATGACAAGGCCGCCAAGATGTTCCGCCAAGAATGCGGCTACAGGGATGTCCACTACGTGCGTCACATTCAGTTTTCTTTGTCGCTCAGTTTCTAAGTTCCTCCTAGAAACTCCATGATTAACCTGCTTTGTGTTCCGCATTTAACCAGTGTGGTGATGACTCCATGAAATTAGCCTTCTGTCTACTCCACAATTACCTAACCCGTTGTCTACTCCACAATTACCTAACCCGCTGTCTACTAACCCGCTGTCTACTCCGCAGTTAACTAACCCGCTGTCTACTAACCCACTGTCTACTCCGCAATGAACTAACCCGCTGTCTACTTGGCTTCCTGCTGTAGAACAATAAGCACAGTGTATTGTGTTCTTTCCCCACAAGTCTATATTTAGACACTGACATGGTTTATAAGGTGTCTATATTTAGACACTGACATGGTTTATAAGCTGTCTATATTTAGACACTGACATGGTTTATAAGGTGTCTATATTTAGACACTGACATGGTTTATAAGCTGTCTATATTTAGACACTGACATGGTTTATAAGGTGCTATATTTAGACACTGACATGGTTTATAAGGTGTCGGCCTTGTGACTATGATGACACAGTTTACGATGTGCTGTAATACTGTTAATTACTTCATTACCCTTCTCCCTACTACCAGCAACATAGGTGCGTTCCTCCTGACATGCGAGGTCCGCGTGAAAACTGTCCTCTGCTGTATGGCGTCTCGCAGCATCCGGTACGCATGCGCAGTGGTTGATGAGGAAAACATCAGGTCAGCTGGTCACAACGAGTGGCCAAACGCACCGTACCTACACACTAGCTACACAATACTGACACACTACCTACATACTGCCTACACACCAGCTACACACTATCTACATACTGCCTACACACCACCTACACACTATCTACATACTGCCTACACACTGCGTACATACCCCTTACACACTATCTACATACTGCCTACACACCACCTACTATCTACATGCTGCCTACACACTATCTACATACTACCTACATACCCCATACACACTATCTACATACTACCTACACACCACCTACACACTATCTACATACTGCCTACACACTGCCTACATACCCCTTACACACTATCTACATACTGCCTACACACCACCTACTATCTACATGCTGCCTACACACTATCTACATACTACCTACATACCCCATACACACTATCTACATACTACCTACACACCACCTACACACTATCTACATACTGCCTACACACCACCTAGACACTATTTACATACTGCCTACACACCACCTAAAGACTGTCTACAACTCCGTGAACACTCTTGCAGTTTTTTTTTACCCTGACACGTGACTAGGGGGTGCGGGATCAGGTTGCTGACCAGACTGACAACACACGCACGCACGCACGCACGCACGCGCGCGCGTCAAAACAGACAGAGAGCAAAAGATTTGCAGAAACAAATTCATGTGTCGTGTGTATTTAGCTACTTGATGTCTGCGGACATTTCAATGATGGGATGGCTCCAACAATTACAGGCTTGACACTCACCACACGGGTCCACACCACACAGTTCACACACCACACTGCATATCACATCTACACCACACTACACACCACATCTACACCACACTACACACCACATCTACACCATACTACATACCACATCTACACCACACTACATACCACATCTACACCACACTACTTACTACATCCACACCACACTACACACCACATCTACACCACACTACATACCACATCTACACCACACTACTTACTACATCCACACCACACTGCACACCACATCCACACCACACTATACACCACATGCACACCCCACATCCACACCACACTACACACCACATGCACACCACACACCCCACACTACACACCACATGCACACCACACACCCCACATGCACACCATGGTCACACCATACTACATACGACATCCACACCACACTATATACCACATCTACACCACACCACACACGCACACCACAGTCACAGTCACACACCACACTATATACCACATCTACACCACACCACACACGTACATCACAGTCGCAGTCACACACCACACTATATACCACATCTACACCACACCACACACGTACATCACAGTCACAGTCACACACCACACTATATACCACATCTACACCACACCACACACGTACATCACAGTCACAGTCACACACCACACTATATAACACATCTACACCACACCACACACTACATACCACATGCACACCACAACGTTCCACACCTCACACCCACACCACGGTCACACACCACACCACACCACACTACACTACACTACGTACCTCATCCACGCTGAGGGCAGGCTGACAACACCGATGTCTTCACTTGAAACATGTGATAACACAGCAAAGCGGTCTCTTTGATGTTGATAAACTTCCAACGAGAAAATTGACTGACTTGAGGTCTCTAAACAAACATCCTCCCTCCCTCCCTTTACACATCCTCCGTACAGTTGTCTCCTCTACTCAGTTCTCTCCTCGTGCACTGCTTCTACCTTAGTTCTCTCCTACAAACTGGTCTCACTCGCCTGTATTTCATTGGTGACAGATGACTTGAGTAGTCCCATTCATCAGTTGCTTCCAGATTGTTCATCTGGCTTTTTTTTCTTTTTGGTCATATTTTCAGCTCTTCCCCGAACACACTGAACCGCAAAAGCAAGCAAACCACAAACACAAAGCACGTGACCAGTAGAAGGCACTGCCCCACGGTGTACACGTGACCAGCAGCAGACACTGCCCCATGGTGTTCACGTGACCAGCAGCAGACACTGCCCCATGGTGTTCACGTGACCAGCAGCATGCACTGCCCCATGGTGTACACGTGACCAGCAGCAGACACTGCCCCATGGTGTTCACGTGACCAGCAGCATGCACTGCCCCATGGTGTACACGTGACCAGCAGCAGACACTGCCCCATGGGGTTCATGTCCAGCTTTGCCACATACTGAGTGCAGTAAAAGATGATCAACAAGTGGCCCCAGTGTCTGTCCACACATTTAGCCAACGTCCGGAAGCTGGGGTGGAGCTGCTGTCAGCCTGGCATCGTATGCAGGCCACTGTACCACCCATCACGTGACAAGGGTAGATACCTTTGGTCCTCAGGTCTGCAAGTGGAACCAGAGCAGTGTGACAGTCGGCGAGTGTCACAACACTGATGGCAGGCGAGTGACTAAACATCTGAAGACAAAAGAGAAACCACAAACACTTGACACAGCTGGGAACACACAACATACACCAGAACACTCAGCTCCCTCCCCTCCCTCCCTCCCTCTCACTCACACACACACACACACACGATGTAAACAAATATGACTCCGACCGTCAGGTCATGGCCATGGTTCCATCTGCACCTTGCCCTTTGCACCGACTTTCATCGTCTGCTGTCGTGACGCCATTCACTCATGTCACGCACTGAATCACATCACATTCACTGGCCTTACGTATCCATTCCTGTCACCCACCGAATCACATCACATTCACTGGCCTCGCGTATCCACTCATGTCACCTGCCGAATCACATCACATTCACTGGCCTGACGTATCCACTCATGTCACCTGCCGAATCACATCACATTCACGGGCCTCGCGTATCCACTCATGTCACCTGCCGAATCACATCACATTCACTGGCCTGACGTATCCACGCATGTCACACATCGAATCACATCACATTCACTGGCCTGACGTATCCATTCATGTCACACACTGAATCACATCACATTCACTGGCCTCAAAGACCCACTCATCGCTTCACTGATGTCACAGACCTCAGACTACAATCTCCTCAACTTGCCAGTCACATACCTGTTGCTGCTGTCGATGTGCTGCCTCACCTGCACGAGCTCCGGGTGACGATGACCAGGTCCAGCAACATCATCAGGAAAACACCTTGTGCCCCCCCCCCTTACACACACACACACACACACACACACACACACATACACACACCACTTACACACACACGCGCGCGACTGGGCCGTCAGCTGCTTGATCAGTCGCTGTACAGGTGAGTCCGCGTTAGCCCCACAAAGATGCGAGGTGAGATGTACAAGACAGGTGAGATGACCATTATCTGTGTATGCCATATGACTACATGCTACACAGGTGAGACGACTAGCTACAGAACAAGGTGAGATGGGACCCTAGTGTGCAGACTACGCACCGCCATCAGTTGGTCCCAACCCTCGTGCAGGCAGGTGGACGAATGGCTCAACACGGGAGGCGTTTGTGTTGTTAGTACCACTGAACCCCTCTCCTCACCCCAACCTGCAGCCAGACCGCATCCTCCCCTCACCCTTTGCCCCCCGCCCTCACCCCGCCACTCAGTCGTCGTTTTCCTCTTTGTTGTTGCTGTCAGTCATCAGCATTCGGGGCGCGTGCCAGCCGCACGCCAATGGGCAGGCCGGCCAATCACAGGCCACTACGTCACCCAGCGGCGCGTGCCGGGCGATAATTGCAGTCGCCAGCGGCTGGCCGTGCGGTGCGTTGCTGGGGAACCACAGCGACAACAGCTACAGCAGGTGAGTTCACATGATGGGACAATGGGGCAGGTCAATAAGTCCTCCTTATCACTGATCACTGTTCACGCTGACTTATAGATATATATACATGATGTTCATCACAGTCACGGTTCACGCTGACTTACATCACAGTCACAGTTCATGCTGACTTATAGTCATATATATATACACACACATGATGTTCATCACAGTCACAGTTCATGCTGACTTATAGTCATATATATATATACACACACATGATGTTCATCACAGTCACTGTTCATGCTGACTTATAGTCATATATATATATACACACACACATGATGTTCATCATAGTCACTGTTCATGCTGACTTATAGTCATATATATATATATATACACACACACATGATGTTCATCACAGTCACTGTTCATGCTGACTTATAGTCATATATATATATACACACATGATGTTCATCACAGTCACTGTTCATGCTGACTTATAGTCATATATATACACACACATGATGTTCATCACAGTCACAGTTCATGCTGACTTATAGTCATATATATATACACACAATATATATACACACACATGATGTTCATCACAGTCACTGTTCATGCTGACTTATAGTCATATATATATACACACATGATGTTCATCACAGTCACTGTTCATGCTGACTTATAGTCATGTGTATATATATACATGATGTTCATCAAAGTCACTGTTCATGCTGACTTATAGTCATGTGTATATATATATACATGATGTTCATCACAGTCACAGTTCATGTCGACTTATAGGTGAATATAGACACATGATGTTCATCAAAGTCACTGTTCATGGTGAGTTTTATATATATACACGTGATGTTCATCAAAGTTACTGTTCATGGTAAGTTATATATATATATACATGATGTTCATCAAAGTCACTGTTCATGCTGACTTACAGGTGTATTATGTTTCCTCACCCGCGACTCTCCCTTTATTGAGGGGGGGGGGTTGGCGGCATGTTTTTATTGTTCTCTTTGTTGTCCTGGACTGTGTTGTACCTGTACCTACCTGTCTCCTGTTTCTCACTCATCGCATCAGCAACTGCCAGAGGTGTATCACAACTTGTTAGCATTTCCAGCAAACATGGTCTCTTGTTGCCTACAACTGTCTCTACTGCAGGAAATCAGATAATAATCAACTCGGCGTGCGTGGTTTTTTTTTTTAAATCGGAGAGTAGCACATCCCATCATATATATACAGTGGTACCTCGAGTTACGAATTTAATTCGTTCCAGAGCCGTGCTCGTAACTAGAAATGCTCGTAACTCGAACGAATTTTCCCATTTAAAATAATGGAAATCGGATTAATCCGTTCCAGTCCTCTGACAAGTCCTCAAAATTTCCTAAATTATGAAAAAAAACATTTTAAATTAAGAAACACACGTAAAACTTCAAATTACACAACAAAATAAATAAATAAAATAAAAATGTACAAATTACAGTAAGAAAAATGAGCGCGGCTACTGGAGAGCAGCTGAGGAGTGAGGGAGGAAGGGAGGGAGGGATACTGGAACTGAACAAAGCGTAGATACAGAACTTTCTTACACTTTACACAAAACTCCAATCGCATTTCCTTTACTTTAAATAATTTTAAACTTAACCTGTGCTTAACATTTACGTACGTCTGATACATTTTACACTAATCATCTGTTTTTGTCTTTTTGGCTGCATTTTGGCATCTTTACTTGCCTCCCTTTTCACTAAATACCTATCCACGGATAACTGAAAAAGGTTGTAAAATGTTCAAACGAACGAGATACGACTTTACACGAAAGGATTCTGGGACTGAGCGTCGATGTACCAACTAACGGTAGGATCCCGAAGCTCAGCTGTTCGTAACTCGGAACAACGTTCGTAACTCGAGCAGAAACTTTGCTCAATCCGCTGCTCGTAACTCGAAATGGTCGTATGTGGAGCAGGTCGTAACTCGAGGTACCACTGTGTATACAACTCGTCAGATCTTGTCACTAACTGTATTTTGTCACTAAAACAGGGAGCCTTACCATTGTCACCAAAACGTGAAGCTTGCCCATGATGACTAAACTGTGTAGCCTTGTCATTGCTAGTAAACTGTGTAACCTTGTCATTGGTAGTAAACTGTGTAGCCTTGTCATTGGTAGTAAACTGTGTAGCCTTGTCATTGCTAGTAAAGTGTGTAGCTCTGTCAGTGGTAGTAAAGTGTGTAGCCTTGTCATTGCTAGTAAAGTGTGTAGCTCTATCAGTGGTAGTGATGACACCTTGCCAATGGTCGCAATCACCGATAAGGAGAGACCCTTCGTTTGACCTCGTAAAGGTTTTTGATTTCCTTGTGATCTCTGTTTGATGTCCGTTTTTCCAAAATGTTGAATCACCTGGACCACCATTTCCCGCTCGGAAACAGATTACTTCTGGTGCGCATGCGCTGGATTGAGCTATTCCCTCGTCTTTTGTGGTTTTCTTTGAGACAAAGCATCACAGAGCCAGGGTGAGGATTGTTACAGATGTCAGACACTAACTGTGCGACTGCAGGCTGCCCTCCACACAAAGGCCGACACAACAGTTGGTCATTTTGCCGCATACACAGACCACAGTCAGGGCGGCCAAAAGCTCTTGTGAGAAGCGAACCGTCGGCAGTCTGGCTTCAACCTAACTGATAAATCACATACACCGCCACCTCGCCTACATCAGAGATGATAGAGATTGAGACAGAGATGAAAGAGACGGAGGGAGAGAGAGAGACAGCGATAGAGATAAAGACAGAGACGATCAGACGATAGAGATAGAGATAGAGACCGTAGAGACAGAGATAGAAACATAGGGGAATTGTGGGATGGTCCATTATTTTGAATGTCTTGACGTCCAGTCATAAGCTCGTTAGAAAAGCCTCGTTTGTGAAATGTTGTACAAGATAGACACGTCGATGATGTTCACTAGATGACGAGCGGCGAAGTAAACAGACGACATTTAAATGTCAGCATCTTTACTCGTTTACTGTGTTTTCTTGACAATGTTTACTCCTGTACACTCACATTTCCAGGAAACCTTTACACAAACAGAAACCTAGAATAGAATAGAATAGAATAGCCTTACAGTCGTGTGTGTGTGTGTGTGTGAGAGAGAGAGAAGAAAGAAAGAAAGAAAGAAAGTTATGAGTCAGCTTGTGCAGGTACTCAGTGTTGTTGCATGGAGTCGACTGTCTGTGTCTATAGTCTTGTCCTCCCCCCGCCCCCTCCCTGACTGCCCCCTATTGGTATGAGTTACCTACCCATTGTATGTGACTACTGCAAGGCATTCACATTATGTAACAGCCATTACACACTGACTGGTGTAGAGCTGGTGTGCGCTGAGGGTACAAGATGTTTATTTGACATGTCAATCCAAACAAGTTCTTTCAATTATGTAACAGTCTCTTCTACTCCACGAATGTAACAGTCTCTTCCACTCCACAAATGTAACAGTCTCTTCTACTCCACGAATGTAACAGTCTCTTCCACTCCACAAATGTAACAGTCTCTTCTGCTCCACGAATGTAACAGTCTCTTCTACTCCACAAATGTAACAGTCTCTTCTACTCCACGAATATAACAGTCTCTTCCACTCCACAAATATAACAGTCTCTTCTGCTCCACGAATGTAACAGTCTCTTCTACTCCACAAATGTAACAGTCTCTTCTACTCCACGAATATAACAGTCTCTTCCACTCCACAAATATAACAGTCTCTTCTGCTCAACACATGTTACAGTCTCTTCCACTCCACACATGTAACAGTCTCTTCTACTCCACACATGTTACAGTCTCTTCCACTCCACACATGTAACAGTCTCTTCTACTCCACACATGTTACAGTCTCTTCCACTCCACACATGTTACAGTCTCTTCTACTCCACGAATTCTACTCCACAAAGAATGTGTATCGAGAAGCGTGTAGCCCCAGTTTTACAAAATATGTGTGACGGTTGTGACGGTTTGGATGAGTACTGTCACAGCTTTAAGCCACGTTGATGCTGTACTAACATTATTAGCATCATTGGCATTCTTTATCTTTAGTGGAATTATTATGTCTTCCTTTATTTATATTTATTTATATATATATATCACTGTCTTATATATTGACTTTGATACCCGCTGTGTGCACGTGTTTTCCTGCTCGGTAAGAGGAGACTGTAAGAGTGAGTGGTACTCACATCTAATGTCAATTTCTCCACACCCCTCAGGGGTTGAATGAATAAAATTAATGTCTAATGTTGAATAATGTGTGTGAAGCACATAACATCTGAAACTCTTCTCCTACTTGACATTCGTTAATTACTATGATGTAATTATTTTTGTTGTGTTTTGACTACTTTCTTAGACTTTATTATATTTGTATTTCCTTTTAAAAAATAACAAATAAATCAGATGTTTTACTTTTTTTTACTAAATTCTGAACACAAATAAATTTAAAGTACTTCTAAATATCAAATACTATTGAAATGCTGACAAATGAGACATAATTAGTAATTAGAGATTTCCTGAATGTGAAATATTACAGAATGTGAAATACTACTACACGTGCTAATTTCGTCCTCCTGTTTGTTTGTTTGTCCCCACACATCACGACAGTGGGCTTTCGTTTTTTTTATCTGTTATACGGTAGTTCGATGTACCCTATAAGTCATTACAGTTTGTTATATATATATATCAATTAGTTTAGGCGCTTCCATCGGCTGTACGTGTGCATTCTTCCCCTCAGTCAGTCACTCATTCTCTCTCTCTCGGCATATATTTCATTAGCCCGCACGCAAGTCACTTGGTGAAAAACAACCCTGGCTTCGATCAGTTGGTGTTTTACGCCGATACAGCAGCTACGGATAATAACAGCGATCAGAGCCTGCAACACAGGCGCCACAGCCAGAAATACACCTGTGAGTTAGTGCCGAGTGTTTGAAGAGCGCCTTATAGCCTCCGTCCATCCGTCCCTCCGTCCGTCCGTCCGCCTCTGGCACCTGTGGTTGGGGGGGGGGATCACATGGATAGACGCGACGGCTGACAGGGGCCGCCACTCTTGTCTATTGTGTGCGATAGTCAGCAGGTCCTGTACAGGACGACCAGTCCAGTCTTTGATGTTCGTAAGTCAGTTCTTTCTCTGACCACCGCGGTGTCGGCCACCCTCCAAGGTACCTTGATGGACAGTCTTCCACAGGGTGTGGTGCCGGGTCACGTGACCAAAGAAGACCAGCTTACGTCACTTGACTGTTGATAGTAGAGGTTCCTGGTGTCCTACCAGTGTGGCCATCTTGTTTCTTACAAAGTCGTTGGTTTTATGTTCTTTGTATGAGATCCAGAGCAGCCTCCTCAGACACTTGTTCTCGAATGCCTGGATTTTCCTTTCCGTGTCGGCGAGCAGAGTCCACGTGTCACATCCGTGAAGCAGGATCGGTACTAAGGGGGACTTGTGTACAAAATGTGTTTGTAGTAAGCCTGAGGTTGGCGCCAGACCCTGTCCAGCCCACCATTGCCACTGTTGCTGTTGCGATCCTAATGCAGATACTTGTCGTGAAGCTGCCGTCATTGGAGAGGGTGGCTCCCAAGTACCTGTACCTGAAAGCTGTTGACCTCTTCAAGCTGTACTCCCTTCTACTGTACGGTTGCCAGTGATGATGACTTTACTCTTGTCAGCGCTGTGCTGGTGGCCATTTAATATGCGTCCCCATCGTCTGTCTGTCGGTGAGGTCTTGGACTTCTCTCTCTCTCTCTCTTAGTGCTGCTATCATGTCCACGTCGTCTGCAAGGCGTAGGATGCAAATCAACCGATGGGAATGGAAGTGATGGTGGTGGAGTGGTTCACGCATGATGCTCTGCAAGGAGATATTAAACAGGACATACAGGTGATAGGTGACAGGTGACAGGGGGCTTCCTTGACTATACGTCTGTTGTGGTGAGAAAGAAAGTTTGTGTTTGGTTACCCAGCAGCACTGCACGCGTTGACCTGTTATACAGCACTTCTGTGACGAGACTGTTCTCTGTGCTACTCTCTTAGAGAGAAAGAGACACACAGACACAGACATTACACACAGACACAAACATTACACAGACACAGACATTACACACAGACATTACACACAGACACACACATTACACACAGACATTACACACAGACATTACACACAGACACAAACATTACACACAGACACAGACAGACACAGACATTACACACAGACATTACACACAGACACAGACATTACACACAGAGATTACACACATGCATTACACACAGACATTACACACACATTACACACAGACACACACATTACACAGACATTACACACAGACATTACACACAGACACAGACATTACACACAGACACAGACAGACACAGACATTACACAGAGACATTACCTACAGACACAGACATTACACACAGACATTACAGACAGACACAGACATTACACAAAGAGATTACACAATACATTACACACAGACATTACACACAGGCACCGACATTACACACACATTACACACAGACATTACACACAGACACACACATTATACACAGACATTACACACATACATTACACACAGACATTACACACAGGCACAGACATTACACACACATTACACACATACATTACACACAGACACACATTACACACAGACATTACACACAGACACACACATTACACACAGACACACACATTACACAGACATTACACACAGACATTACACACAGACACTACACACAGACAGACACAGACATTACACAGAGACATTACACACAGACACAGACATTACACACAGACATTACACACAGACACAGACATTACACACAGAGATTACACACACATTACACACAGACATTACACACAGACACACACATTACACACAGACACAGACATTACACACAGAGATTACACACACATTACACACAGACATTACACACAGACACACACATTACACACAGACACACACATTACACAGACATTACACACAGACATTACACACAGACACAGACATTACACACAGACGCAGACAGACACAGACATTACACAGAGACATTACACACAGACACAGACATTACACACAGACACAGACAGACACAAACATTACACACAGACAGACAGACACAGACATTACACACAGACATTACACACAGACATTACACACAGACACAGACATTACACACAGACATTACACACAGACACAGACATTACACACAGACATTACACACAGACACAGACAGACACACACATTACACACAGACACACACATTACACACAGACATTACACACAGAAACAAACATTACAGACAAACATTACACACGTATGTGGGAGGAGCGCCTGAGAGAGACGGAGCCAGACCCAACATAAACATCGTTGATCAGACAGACGAAGTAGTTCAGACGATATTAACGGTGACAAAAAAGGTGAAAATTGACTAACATGTTTGTGTTTTTATGTCACAGGTGTCCTGTGGTGTCATGTTACGACACCAGTCGTCAAGAAAACAAGCTATCTGCTTCCACTGATGCTTTGAAGCTGTGTCTCTATTTTATTTGTCGTCTGGCGTCCTGGTGGTAATTTTCCCCCCCACACACCCCCAGTCAAGGTGTCAGGTTTCCAGTGTTGTCTGAGGATGAGGAGGTGTGGGGGCAGGTAAGTGTCACTTTCATAGAGAAGATAAAACCTAGCGAACGTCACTGTGTGGGCCATACGTCACAATGTGGGCCACATGTCCGACACTGAGACTGTAACACAAGTCGGTGCCCAGCATGCTCTGCAGCAAAACAACTTGAGAGAAGAGAGAAGAAGAAACAACGATGAACAGAGAGAGAGAGAGGGAGAAAAAGAGAGAGGTGGAAGGATGAGAGACAGAGAGAGAGAAGAAAAGAAAAACTCGAGAAGCAAATTGAAGTGGACGTCGCAATGGACTGAACTTCTTTCCTTTGTGCTGCACACGCCGGATGTGACGTACATGCACGTCACTGTGATGGCCGCATTGAGGGTGCACTCCCCTTACTTGCACCTTGAGATTCACACTACTTCACCTACAACAACAACAACAACAACAACGGCCAGCAGTGTGTGCGTGACTGTCCTTGATTCCCATGATGGCCATCACATCAGTTAAATGAGGGTAATTCTCTCCTCTACTCGCTTCTTCCTCTCTTTCTAATTTCCTTTCTTCATTATTTCCTTTGTTCAGGTTGTTGTTGTTGTTGGGTTTTTTTTGTTTTGTTTTGTTTTTGTCTGACAAGCTAACAAAACATGTTTTAGAGACTATGAAAACCTGTCGATAATATTTCAGTGTCTAGTGTCTAGAATAAGACACAACACGTGGATGACCGCGGCCTTTAGCTATGGCTGGCTATGTGTGGTGTCATAGCCGACTAGCCAAACTGTAACAGGAAGATGGAAAGAAAGAAACTAGTAGTAAGTAGACTATCCACCCACTCGGTAAGTCGGGTGGCAGGTAGGATGACAGAAATGGCGAAGCAGGGTGGCTGGGAGAGGAAGGGGTGGGGTGGGGAGGGCATGTCGGACCAGGGGCAGCAATCCTGCTACACAAGGTGCGTCTAGCGTTTGGCGAGAATAAACAAAGTTGTGTAAACAACACAACAGGGTGTGTCCAGGGCAGGTCTGCCGCCGACTACCTGGGTGCAGCAAGTGAGACTGGGGGGGGGGGAGGGCCTTGCATAATACGACAAGCGTGAGGGAGTCAGGCTGCACTGGGGGTCGGGTGGCTGGCTGGGTTGGGCCCGGGTGGCTTGCTGGGTGCCTGCAGTAAAGTAGCGCCTGTCGCTCGGCGTCGGATTACAAATCAACGGAAAAGGGCTTTGTCGGGTGTCATCTTCCGGAGCCTGGGTAATTGGAGTCAAGCTGTGTTCGCCGGCTCTTCTGCTCCTCCCACGTCATCCGGGCACCCGATGACTGACGACACTGCACCATCATCTTAGTCAGCTGCATCTACTTTCACACCGCGCCTTCCTTACTCTACCACCACTACCACTTCCAGCCCGTCCGTCTCCACACGATAACAAGTGTGCACACACACACACACACACATGTTGTTATGTAACTGTCTAACTGTCTTAAATAGCTGTTACACTGTGTACACACACACACTCACACTCACACACACACATGTTGTTATGTAACTGTCTAACTGTCTTAAATAGCTGTTACACTGTGTACACACTCACACTCACACACACACACACATGTTGTTATGTAACTGTCTAACTGTCTTAAATAGCTGTTACACTGTGTACACACACACACTCACACTCACACACACACATGTTGTTATGTAACTGTCTAACTGTCTTAAATAGCTGTTACACTGTGTACACACTCACACTCACACACACACACACACACACATGTTGTTATGTAACTGTCTAACTGTCTTAAATAGCTGTTACACTGTGTACACACACACACTCACACACACACATGTTGTTATGTAACTGTCTAACTGTCTTAAATAGCTGTTACACTGTGTACACACTCACACTCACACTCACACTCACACTCACACACACATGTTGTTATGTAACTGTCTAACTGTCTTAAATAGCTGTTACACTGTGTACACACACACACACTCACACACACATGTTGTTATGTAACTGTCTAACTGTCTTAAATAGCTGTTACACTGTGTACACACACACACTCACACTCACACACACATGTTGTTATGTAACTGTCTAACTGTCTTAAATAGCTGTTACACTGTGTACACACACACACTCACACACACACATGTTGTTATGTAACTGTCTAACTGTCTTAAATAGCTGTTACACTGTGTACACACTCACACTCACACTCACACTCACACTCACACACACATGTTGTTATGTAACTGTCTAACTGTCTTAAATAGCTGTTACACTGTGTACACACACACACACTCACACACACATGTTGTTATGTAACTGTCTAACTGTCTTAAATAGCTGTTACACTGTGTACACACACACACTCACACTCACACACACATGTTGTTATGTAACTGTCTAACTGTCTTAAATAGCTGTTACACTGTGTACACACACACACTCACACTCACACACACACACACACACATGTTGTTATGTAACTGTCTAACTGTCTTAAATAGCTGTTACACTGTGTACACACACACACTCACACTCACACACACACACACATGTTGTTATGTAACTGTCTAACTGTCTTAAATAGCTGTTACACTGTGTACACACACACACTCACACACACACATGTTGTTATGTAACTGTCTAACTGTCTTAAATAGCTGTTACACTGTGTACACACACACACTCACACTCACACACACATGTTGTTATGTAACTGTCTAACTGTCTTAAATAGCTGTTACACTGTGTACACACACACACACTCACACACACACTCACACACACACATGTTGTTATGTAACTGTCTAACTGTGTAATGCTTGCTGTAGATGTGTTGTGTAATAGTATAGCCATGCTAGCTGTAGATGTATTGTGTAATAGTATAGCCATGATAGCTGTAGATGTATTGTGTAATAGTATAGCCACGATAGCTGTAGATGTGTTGTGTAATAGTATAGCCATGCTAGCTGTAGATGTATTGTGTAATAGTATAGCCATGATAGCTGTAGATGTATTGTGTAATAGTATAGCCACGATAGCTGTAGATGTGTTGTGTAATAGTATAGCCATGCTAGCTGTAGATGTATTGTGTAATAGTATAGCCATGCATGATAGCTGTAGATGTATTGTGTAATAGTATAGCCATGATAGCTGTAGATGTATTGTGTAATAGTATAGCCATGATAGCTGTAGATGTATTGTGTAATAGTATAGCCATGATAGCTGTAGATGTATTGTGTAATAGTATAGCCATGCTAGCTGTAGATGTATTGTGTAATAGTATAGCCATGATAGCTGTAGATGTGTTGTGTAATAGTATAGCCATGCTAGCTGTAGATGTATTGTGTAATAGTATAGCCATGATAGCTGTAGATGTATTGTGTAATAGTATAGCCATGCTAGCTGTAGATGTATTGTGTAATAGTATAGCCATGATAGCTGTAGATGTGTTGTGTAATAGTATAGCCATGATAGCTGTAGATGTATTGTGTAATAGTATAGCCATGATAGCTGTAGATGTGTTGTGTAATAGTATAGCCATGATAGCTGTAGATATATTGGGTAATAGTATAGCCATGATAGCTGTAGATGTATTGTGTAATAGTATAGCCATGCAAGCTGTAGATGTATTGTGTAGAGTGATGCTAGCTGTAGATGTGTTGTGTGACAGTAGAGTGATGCTAGCTGTAGATGTGTTGTGTAGAGTGATGCTAGCTGTAGATGTGTTGTGTGACAGTAGAGTGATGCTAGCTGTAGATGTGTTGTGTGACAGTAGAGTGATGCTAGCTGTAGATGTGTTGTGTAGAGTGATGCTAGCTGTAGATGTGTTGTGTGACAGTAGAGTGATGCTAGCTGTAGATGTGTTGTGTGACAGTAGAGTGATGCTAGCTGTAGATGTGTTGTGTGACAGTAGAGTGATGCTAGCTGTAGATGTGTTGTGTGACAGTAGAGTGTCGAGAGCTGTAGATGTGTTGTGTGACAGTAGAGTGATGCTAGCTGTAGATGTGTTGTGTGACAGTAGAGTGATGCTATCTGTAGATGTGTTGTGTGACAGTAGAGTGATGCTAGCTGTAGATGTGTTGTGTGACAGTAGAGTGATGCTAGCTGTAGATGTGTTGTGTGACAGTAGAGTGTCGAGAGCTGTAGATGTGTTGTGTGACAGTAGAGTGATGCTAGCTGTAGATGTGTTGTGCGACAGTAGAGTGATGCTAGCTGTAGATGTGTTGTGTAGGGTGATGGTAGCTGTAGATGTGTTGTGTGACAGTAGAGTGATGCTAGCTGTAGATGTGTTGTGTAGAGTGATGCTAGTTGCAGATGTGTTGTGTGACAGTAGATTGATGCTAGCTGTAGATGTGTTGTGTGACAGTAGAGTGATGCTAGCTGTAGATGTGTTGTGTGACAGTAGAGTGATGCTAGCTGTAGATGTGTTGTGTAGAGTGATGCTTGCTGTAGATGTGTTGTGTGACAGTAGAGTGATGCTATCTGTAGATGTGTTGTGTAGAGTGATGCTAGCTGTAGATGTGTTGTGTGACAGTAGAGTGATGCTAGCTGTAGATTTGTTGTGTAGAGTGATGCTAGCTGTAGATGTGTTGTGTAGAGTGATGCTTGCTGTAGATGTGTTGTGTGACAGTAGATTGATGCTAGCTGTAGATGTGTTGTGTAGAGTGATGCTAGCTGTAGATGTGTTGTGTGACAGTAGAGTGATGCTAGCTGTAGATGTGTTGTGTAGAGTGATGCTAGCTGTAGATGTTTTGTGTGACAGTAGAGTGATGCTAGCTGTAGATGTGTTGTGTAGAGTGATGCTTGCTGTAGATGTGTTGTGTGACAGTAGAGTGATGCTATCTGTAGATGTGTTGTGTAGAGTGATGCTAGCTGTAGATGTGTTGTGTAGAGTGATGCTAGCTGTAGATGTGTTGTGTGACAGTAGAGTGATGCTAGCTGTAGATGTGTTTTGTGACAGTAGAGTGATGCTAGCTGTAGATGTGTTGTGTGACAGTAGAGTGATGCTAGCTGTAGATGTGTTGTGTGATAGTAGAGTGATGCTAGCTGTAGATGTGTTGTGTGACAGTAGAGTGATGCTAGCTGTAGATGTGTTGTGTGACAGTAGAGTGATGCTAGCTGTAGATGTGTTGTGTGACAGTAGAGTGATGCTAGCTGTAGATCTGTTGTGTGACAGTAGAGTGTCGAGAGCTGTAGATGTGTTGTGTGACAGTAGAGTGATGCTAGCTGTAGATGTGTTGTGTAGAGTGATGCTAGTTGCAGATGTGTTGTGTGACAGTAGAGTGATGCTAGCTGTAGATGTGTTGTGTGACAGTAGAGTGATGCTAGCTGTAGATGTGTTGTGTGACAGTAGAGTGATGCTAGCTGTAGATGTGTTGTGTGACAGTAGAGTGTCGAGAGCTGTAGATGTGTTGTGTGACAGTAGAGTGATGCTAGCTGTAGATGTGTTGTGTGACAGTAGAGTGATGCTAGCTGTAGATGTGTTGTGTGACAGTAGAGTGATGCTAGCTGTAGATGTGTTGTGTGACAGTAGAGTGATGCTAGCTGTAGATGTGTTTTGTGACAGTAGAGTGTCGAGAGCTGTAGATGTGTTCTGTTGGGTCTTCACACTTGATTTCTGACCAATGTTTCCAACTCACGCCAGAAGAGGTCAGCAGACTGTGGTCAATATTTGTGCGGCATGTAAGACTGAGTAGAGTGAGTAGAGGAATGTTGTTACGTTGTTTACAAATATTCTAAGACAACAAAGTTGCACAGAGTGAGGTCAAACAAGAGTTCACTTGACACTAAATGTCACACTTTGTAGTGCATTGTGTTTTCCCTATGGCAGACCCAAACCCAATATAGAAATATTTTGGACATAATGCATTAGTAAGGCCCCTCGTCTGTCTCATATTCTCACTTACATATATACATACAGAGAGAGAGAGCAGGCTGTATAGCGCGCAGGACGTGTGAACGTCGTAAGAAGGTCGCTATTTCTAGAGGAGCGAACGTCGACCACACTTCACCTCAGCGCGGCAGGAGTGCTCAGCCCGGGGTCATGACCCGCACAGCGCGCTCTTCCTCCCGTGGAGGGCGCCTCAAGGCGAGGGGGGGGGGAGGTTGTAGGCTTTGTCAGTACAGCGCGACTCTCGTGTCCTCACAACGACTACCGCGCTATTTGAGCCGAGGACGGCGAGCTTAGGCCGCTTGCCCCGCGAGTGTGGCGACAGGTGAATGATTTACCTGGCACCTGATACACGGCCAGTGATAACTACACCTGAGCTCAGCGCCTCTCCTCCCCCCACACACACTCACACACTCACACAGCCCCACCCTGCCTTCAGTGGCCAGGTGTTGGCGCGACAGCCCGGCGCCACTGCCGCCATCAAGTGTGGGGGTGGGGGCTGGTGGTGGGAGGCGCAGGTGAGGGGCTGGCGGGCAGCGCGCGTCATGATGCGGCTTGTGAGGTGTAGCGCCCCTTGACAACAACCCGGCCCCGGATTAAGGGAGCTGCTTCCTTCGCTCCTTCACTCGCCGGCACTGCTCGCCCCCAGAGCAGGAGCTTTGTGGTGGGAGCCCTGCCTTCCACTGGGGAGGGGTGGGGAGGGACTGTGACGTTTCATGGGGAGCTTTTCATCCAGCCTCACTCTTGTCTTTACAAATACTTCCCGCACTTTATTTTGTCCATTTATTTATCCACTCCCGCACTCACCATAATATAGCTTTTTTTAAATTCTAAATCTTCTGACTTGGGACACTTTGTGTGTGACTCTTTGTCATTTGTAGCGGTGTCAGTGTGACTACAGGTCTCTAGTGTCTTACAGGTATTTAGTGTTTTACAGGTCAAGGTCATGTCGCTGATGACGCGGTGTAAATGTCTGCACGTGTATTACCGTTACAGCCACTTCTTTTTTTAGACGACTTCTGGGTGTGTCGGATTAGCTCCGACATCACTCGACGATAAGACTCGAGAAACTTCCCGTCTTTGTTGTTACCAGCTTGCGTCAGCGGGAAGTTTGTGTGTGCGCGCATGTGTGTGTGTGTGTGCGCGCGTGCGTGTGTGTGTGTGTGTGCGTGCGTGTGTGTGTGTGTGTGACGGCCACCAACACCAGCTGCTCGCTTGACGACCTTACCAGACCGTGGGAAACTTCCGGGTTGCAGGTCCTGGGGGGCTGGCAGTGTCCAGAAAAAGCGAAACTTCTGTTGAACAATGGCGAGCGACGAGACTTGTGGCGGCCTCGTGTGTCCTCATGTCATGACATGTCACATGTCTTTACGTCAGGCTACAGGCAACACTTTGGCTGCACACTCTGACCCCACGGACCTCCATCAGTAACACCAGCAACAGTTTGAAACTCAAGATCTGCAGTCACAGCAACAACAGCACAACATCGGCACCCGACTACCACCCGAGACCTTCACCTCACAATCACCTCACAATCACCTCACAATCACCCGTGTCTGTGATGTTTACCAGAAGCTTTTTTTATATAAAATTTGCTGCTGACTCTGCCCTGCTGTCACTTCTGTATGATGATGAACATGTTCACAGTGGCGTCCTGTCACTTCTGTATGATGATGAACATGTTCACAGTGGCGTCCTGTCACTTCTGTATGATAATGAACATGTTCACAATGGCGTCCTGTCACTTCTGTATAATAATGAACATGTTCACAATGGCGTCCTGTCACTTCTGTATGATAATGAACATGTTCACAGTGGCGCTCTTCCTGACTTTGTCCACTGGTGTGACCAACACTTCCTTGTCTTGAATGCCTCAAAGACTAAGGAAATGATCTTCGACTTTCGGGTGAACAAGCCTGAGACAGTCATCACTCATCAGTACTATTCATGATGATGCCACGAGGTAGTCGACTCTTACAAATATTTAGGTGTCATCTTCGACAACAAGCTTAAATGGGACATCAACACTGACATGATCCTCCCTAAGAGTCAACAACGCCTGTACCTCCTACAGAAACTCAAATCTTTCTCTGTCAGCTCTGTCATCCTCACTCGGTTCTATCAGTCCTTCATTGAAAGTCTCATCACTTTTTCTTTCATCTCCTGGTCCACAACCTTTCCCTTGGGAACAGGAACAGTCTGGTCTCCCTTGTTAATCTCTGTTCCAAGATCACCGGAATCAGGCAGAGGGACTTGGCAGCTTTCTGTCATCAGCAAATTCCACATCCTCTCTATTTCTGATCATGTGTTGACATGTGAGTTGTCACTCTTGTCATCCTCTCTATTTCTGATCATGTGTTGACATGTGAGTTCTCACTCTTGTCATCCTCTCTATTTCTGATCATGTGTTGACATGTCACTCTTGTCATCCTCTCTATTTCTGATCATGTGTTGACATGTCACTCTTGTCATCCTCTCTATTTCTGATGATGTGATGACATGTGAGTTCTCACTCTTGTCATCCTCTCTATTTCTGATCATGTGTTGACATGTCACTCTTGTCATCCTCTCTATTTGTGATCATGTGTTGACATGTGAGTTCTCACTCTTGTCATCCTCTCTATTTGTGATCATGTGTTGACATGTGAGTTCTCACTCTTGTCATCCTCTCTATTTCTGATCATGTGTTGACATGTGAGTTCTCACTCTTGTCATCCTCTCTATTTCTGATCATGTGTTGACATGTGAGTTCTCACTCTTGTCATCCTCTCTATTTCTGATCATGTGTTAACATGTGAGTTCTCTCTGTTGCGGTCTGGCTGTAGGTATGCGATGTCTGTTTGTAAAGCCAATCGTCACCGCAACTCATTCTTTTCACGTGTCGTTTACCTACTGGCCGTTATCTTGTACCAGCCTAAGGTCACCACGGTATCTACCTGTGTGTGTGTGTGTGTGTGTGTGTGTGTGTGTGATTATATATATATATATAGTGTGTGTGAGAGAGAAATTACTTCTAAATGTATGTATTTATGTGTCTATTGCTAGTATAACCAATGTGGAATTGCGATTGTGGATGAATAAAGTTGTGTTTGTATTGTCCAATCATCCTTCTATCTCACACCCTCGTCTGTGATGTTCACCTGACAAGTACACCTGTATCACACCCGACACCTAGCAGTCACGATTAAATGCTATAATTACTGACAATGTGAAACTGACAATGATTACGAGATGAAACAAGTCACGAAGTGAACAGTGACAGTGACACGTGACATGTTGAATCTGACAGTGACGATAACACCAGTCACAAAGTGAGCTGTTAAAGGTGTGCTGTACAGGTGAAGATTCTATATTTTTCTTGCTTGATTGATTCATTTACTGAGAAAGTGCTTCCACCGTACCGCTGATGCCCAGCTCTGTGAAGGGGTGTCACCCACAGGGAATGTCCCGAGACGAACTCTGAACCCTGAGCTTGTGACTGTCATGGTGACAAGCAAGTGTTGTAACCACTGCGCCACCAGGCGCCCTCCCGGCAAAGTTGTGCGACTCCCCCCCCCCCAAGTGGGGGGGGGGCATTGTGAGCAGCACTCACTGCCGTTATTTACAGCTGAGACACACGGAAGTCAACAAACACCTGCAGCCTGACGTCATGTTTACGAGATGTCGACAACTTAGCCCCCCTCCCCCCACCCCGTGACACCCAGCAGTTGACAGCCCAACAAACGACAGGCGGTGGCGCCGTGTGACGCCGTCAACTTGCGGACTGGGGGGGTGGGGGGAGGCGAGCAGGAAGTGGAAGGAGGAATCTTCGGTAAACAGTTTAATACCGGAATTTACACATCATTTCCACTTATCTACCTGGCTGACGACGGACAGGTGTGACACTGCAGCGTGACGTCAGAGCGCATGTCAGGAACGTTTGTAAGCGGCATGAACCTCAAGATCATGAACGTTTGTAGACAGCATGAACATCAAGATCATGAACGTTTGTAAGCGGCATGAACATCAAGATCATGAACGTTTGTAAGCGGCATGAACATCAAGGATTAAGTGATTTTTTATTTCGATTGTTAATGGGTGTGTGGCAACAGGTGGCACTAGTGAGCAAAATAACGGTTAACATCGACGATCGCAGGGAGGACGTGGACAAGGGACTGAGCTCTAAACACTGTGACCATCAACACCGTCGACAGTGGACAGCGGCCATGTGAACACGATAAACAGCAAAGACACGATCGTATTAACCATGAACACCATGAACAGTGGACAGCGGCTATGTGAACACGAGGAACAGCAAAGACACGATCGTATTAACCATGAACACCATGAACAGTGGACAGCTGCCATGTGAACACGAGGAACAGCAAAGACACGATCGTATTAACCATGAACACCATGAACAGTGGACAGCGGCCATGTGAACACGAGGAACAGCAAAGACACGATCTATTAACCACGAGAGTCTGGCCTGAAGGACAACATTTTGTAGCAAACACCACCCTGGTCCTCAACCTTGATGTACCCGCTGATGGATACGCTGATGTATGCACTGATGTACCCGCTGATGTATGTTAACAGTAGTATGTACACAGTGTTCTAGGTGTGACACAGTATGTTGTCTGTAGATGTACACAGTGTTCTAGGTGTGACACAGTATGTTGTCTGTAGATGTACACAGTGTTCTAGGTGTGACACAGTATGTTGTCAGTAGATGTACACAGTGTTCTAGGTGTGACACAGTATGTTGTCAGTAACATGTACACAGTGTTCTAGGTGTGACACAGTATGTTGTCTGTAGATGTACACAGTGTTCTAGGTGTGACACAGTATGTTGTCAGTAACATGTACACAGTGTTTTAGGTGTGACACAGTATGTTGTCAGTAACATGTACACAGTGTTCTAGGTGTGACACAGTATGTTGTCAGTAACATGTACACAGCGTTCTAGGTGTGACACAGTATGTTGTCAGTAACATGTACACAGTGTTCTAGGTGTGACACAGTATGTTGTCAGTAACATGTACACAGTGTTCTAGGTGTGACACAGTATGTTGTCAGTAACATGTACACAGTGTTCTAGGTGTGACACAGTATGTTGTCAGTAGAGGTACACAGTGTTGTAGCTGTGACACAGTATATTTTCTGTAGATGTACACAGTGTTGTAGCTGTGACACAGTTTGTTGTCAGTAGAGGTACACAGTGTTGTAGCTGTGACACAGTATATTTTCTGTAGATGTACACAGTGTTGTAGCTGTGACACAGTTTGTTGTCAGTAGAGGTACACAGTGTTGTAGCTGTGACACAGTATATTTTCTGTAGATGTACACAGTGTTGTAGCTGTGACACAGTTTGTTGTCAGTAGAGGTACACAGTGTTGTAGCTGTGACACAGTATATTTTCTGTAGATGTACACAGTGTTGTAGCTGTGACACAGTTTGTTGTCAGTAGAGGTACACAGTGTTGTAGCTGTGACACAGTATATTTTCTGTAGATGTACACAGTGTTGTAGCTGTAGTCAGTGTACACAGTGTTGTTGTCAGTAGAGTGTACACAGTGTTGTAGCTGTGACACAGTAGTAGGTACACAGTGTTGTAGCTGTGACACAGTATTTTTCTGTAGATGTACACAGTGTTGTAGCTGTGACACAGTATGTTGTCTGTAGATGTACACAGTGTTGTAGCTGTGACACAGTATATTGTCTGTAGATGTACACAGTGTTGTAGCTGTGACACAGTATGTTGTCAGTAGAGGTACACAGTGTTGTAGCTGTGACACAGTTTGCTGTCTGTAGATGTACACAGTGTTGTAGCTGACACAGTATGTTGTCAGTAGAGGTACACAGTGTTGTAGCTGTGACACAGTATATTTTCTGTAGATGTACACAGTGTTGTAGCTGTGACACAGTATGTTGTCAGTAGAGGTACACAGTGTTGTAGCTGTGACACAGTATATTTTCTGTAGATGTACACAGTGTTGTAGCTGTGACACAGTATGTTGTCAGTAGAGGTACACAGTGTTGTAGCTGTGACACAGTATGTTGTCAGTAGATGTACACAGTGTTATTTATAACGTGCACACAGTTAATGAGGTGAGAATGTGTAACTGTGTTCCTGATCATATCTATTATTTACCATTTCTGTTTTTAAATTGTGTGTGAGCTGAAGTTTCTGTTGTTTACGTGTTTACAACAACCATACTGGTTAATGTGCTCAGGTCAACATGCAAATCTGTCGCCGTGATAAGTTTTGACAGTTGAGGTGCTGTATGTACATCAGTAGAGGGACCAGCAGACCTTGTAATGATCACCTGCAGTGTGCAAAGTGTGACCGACGTCAGCGATGCTCACCACGTGTTGTCAAATCTTCCTCCTTGTCTCTTGTCTGAGCTCATCATTGTGTTTGGTGTTTTGAACCTTCACAGCCCTCGGGGGTCAAACATGTGAGGTTTACTTCCTTCAGGCTACAGAACTCGTCCTCGCTACTGGAGGACGATAGATGACGATCGTCTGATGAGCCCGATGACTGCTCCACCTGCTGGCCATCACGTGCTCAGCGAGACACACCGTGGACATCACAGACCTTCATTCGCTGGATAAGTTTCTCTCATTGGTTGCCTCTTTTCTCTACCATAGGAGTGACCAATCGTAACAAACCCTAACAACGAGGGCTTTCGCTTCCGTTTTCTGTCAAAATGGCGGATCTTGCTAACGTAGAAGAAATTTCAGAAGTGAGTAATTAAGGTTTTCTGTCATCAGAACCTTGTTAAAGAAGATTGATTGCAAAATAAACAGTATTTTGTGTAAAATGTATTCTGTTTGTTTATAGAAAACGCATTAAAAATTTTCGACAAGGTTATAAAATAAAAACATCCTCACAACAGATGCTATTGATTTGTTTTACCACTAACAACTAAAAAAACCAATGTTTTTGATTTTTTGGAAACAATTGTATAGATAGTTCTGTTACGAAAACAAAACATCTACGTTAAGAATTTATTTAAGGTATGGAACAAAGAAACGGAAACACGAGGCATGTCTCACGGAAAGCCGAGACTTACACCGGACATGAACCTGAGTCGCTTATCCAGTAATGAAGGTCCGTGGTGGACATCACCGGCACGTCGCACGGTATTCACGCGGGGCAGCGAGACTTTGTAGGACTCTGCTGACTACAGGTGCAAATCGACAACTGAAATTAGATCATAAATAAACCGCTGTGCTTCAGGCGCGCAAATTTATGGAATATATTTGATATTATTTCTACCGACCACACCCGCACTTACGGGTAGGTCTTTAACTGTGTGGACAGACTGTAGATCACAACTCGTTCCTCAGTCGGAGTGGAGTATAATATCAATGAAATAATTGGGTTTTACCCAGTTTTTTTTCTCTCTCTCTCTCTCTCTCTAGCTAGAGAATGCATTGTGTAGTTACAGAACTCACTGTGTAGTTACAGAACTCATTCTCTAGTTACAGAACTCATTGTGAACTCACTGTGTGGTTACAGAACTCATTGTGAAGTTACTGAACTCATTCTCTAGTTACAGAACTCATTGTGTAGTTACACAACTCACTGTGTAGTTACACAACTCATTGTGTAGTTACAGAACTCACTGTGTGGTTACAGAACTCATTGTGAAGTTACACAACTCACTGTGTAGTTACAGAACTCAATCACTAGTTACAGAACTCATTGTGTAGTTACAGAACTCATTCTCTAGTTACAGAACTCACTGTGTAGTTACAGAACTCATTCTCTAGTTACAGAACTCACTGTGTAGTTACAGCTCTAGTTACAGAACTCACTGTGTACTTACAGAACTCATTCTCTAGAAACTCAATGTGTAGTTACAGAACTTATCGTGTAGTTACAGAACTCAATCACTAGTTACAGAACTCACTGTGTAGTAACAGAACTCATTCTCTAGTTACAGAACTCATTGTGTAGTTACAGAACTCATTCTCTAGTTACAGAACTCATTGTGTAGTTACAGAACTTACTGTGTAGTTACACAACTCATTGTGTAGTTATAGAACTCACTGTGTGGTTACAGAACTCATTGTGTAGTTACAGAACTTATCGTGTAGTTACAGAACTCAATCACTAGTTACAGAACTCACTGTGTAGTTACAGAACTCATTCTCTAGTTACAGAACTCAATGAGTAGTTACAGAACTCATTCTGTAGTTACACAACTCACTGTGTAGTTACAGAACTATATGTGTAGTTACAGAACTCATTCTGTAGTTACACAACTCACTGTGTAGTTTCATAACTCACTTTGTAGTTACTGAACTCACTGTTTGGTTACAGAACTCATTGTGTAGTTACAGACCTTACTGTGTAGTTACAGAACTCATTCTCTAGTTACAAAACTCACTGTGTGGTTACAGAACTCGTTGTGTAGGTACACAACTCACTGTGTAGTTACAGAACTCACTGTGTGGTTACAGAACTCATTCTCTAGTTACAGAACTCATTGTGTAGTTACACAACTCACTGTGTAGTTACAGAACTCACTGTGTGGTTACAGAACTCATTGTGTAGTTAGAGAACTCACTGTGTAGTTACAGAACTCAATCACTAGTTACAGAACTCACTGTGTAGTTACAGAACTCATTCTCTAGTTACAGAACTCATTGTGTAGTTACAGAACTCATTCTCTAGTTACAGAACTCACT
This sequence comes from Marisa cornuarietis, assembly GCA_004794655.1. NCBI lineage: Eukaryota > Metazoa > Mollusca > Gastropoda > Architaenioglossa > Ampullariidae > Marisa > Marisa cornuarietis. Next base: position 300,402 of record SMMW01000214.1, read on the forward strand.
GTCTAGTTACAGAACTCATTCTCTAGTTACAGAACTCATGGGTAGTTACAGAACTCATTGTGTAGTTACAGAACTCACTTTGTAGTAACACAACTCACTGTGTAGTTACAGAACTCACTGTATGGTTACAGAACTCATTGTGTAGTTACAGAACTCAATCACTAGTTACAGAACTCACTGTGTACTTACAGAACTCATTGTCTAGTTACAGAACTCATTGTGTAATTACAGAACTCATTCTCTAGTTACAGAACTCACTGTGTAGTTACAGAACTCATTCTCTAGTTACAGAACTCATTGTGTAGTTACAGAACTTACTGTGTAGTTACAGAACTCATTGTGTAGTTACACAACTCACTGTAAAAGTACAAAACTCATTGTGTAGTTACAGAACTTATCGTGTAGTTACAGAACTCAATCACTAGTTACAGAACTTACTGTGTAGTTACAGAACTCATTCTCTAGTTACAGAACTCAATGTGTAGTTACAGAACTCATTCTGTAGTTACACAACTCACTGTGTAGTTACAGAACTATATGTGTAGTTACAGAACTCATTCTGTAGTTACACAACTCACTGTATAGTTTCATAACTCACGTTGTAGTTACAGAACTCACTGTGTGGTTACAGAACTCATTGTGTAGTTACAGAACTTACTGTGTAGTTACAGAACTCATTCTCTAGTTACAGAACTCACTGTGTGGTTACAGAACTCATTGTGTAGTTACACAACTCACTGTGTAGTTACAGAACTCACTGTGTGGTTACAGAACTCATTGTGTAATTACACAACTCATTGTGTAGTTACAGAACTCACTGTGTGGTTACAGAACTCATTGTGTAGTTACAGAACTCACTGTGTAGTTACAGAACTCAATCACTAGTTACAGAACTCACTGTGTAGTGACAGAACTCATTCTCTAGTTACAGAACTCATTGTGTAGTTACAGAACTCATTCTCTAGTTACAGAACTCACTGTGTAGTTACAGAACTTATTCTCTAGTTACAGAACTCATTGTGTAGTTACAGAACTCATTCTCTAGTTACAGAACTCACTGTGTAGTTACAGAACGCATTCTCTAGTTACAGAACTCATTGTGTAGTTACAGAACTCACTGTGTGGTTACAGAACTCATTGTGTAGTTACAGAACTTACTGTGTAGTTACAGAACTCACTGTGTGGTTACAGAACTCATTGTGTAGTTACAGAACTTATCGTGTGGTTACAGAATTCAATCACTAGTTACAGAACTCACTGTGTAGTTACAGAACTCATTCTCTAGTTACAGAACTCAATGTGTAGTTACAGAACTCATTCTGTAGTTACACAACTAACTGTGTAGTTACAGAACTATATGTGTAGTTACAGAACTCATTCTGTAGTTACACAACTCACTGTGTAGTTTCATAACTCACTTTGTAGTTACAGAACTCATTGTGTAGTTACAGAACTCACTGTGTGGTTACAGAACTCATTGTGTAGTTACAGAACTTACTGTGTAGTTACAGAACTCATTATCTAGTTACAGAACTATATGTGTAGTTACAGAACTCATTCTGTAGTTACACAACTCACTGTGTAGTTACAGAACTTACTGTATAGTTACAGAACTCATTGTGTAGTTACAGAACTGACTGTGTAGTTACAGAACTCATTGTGTAGTTACAGAATGCATTCTCTAGTTACAGAACTCACTGTGTAGTTACAGAACTCACTGTGTGGTTACAGAACTCATTGTGTAGTTACAGAACTTACTGTGTAGTTACAGAACTCATTCTCTAGTTACAGAACTCATTGTGTGGTTACAGAACTCATTGTGTAGTTACACAACTCACTGTGTAGTTACAGAACTCACTGTGTGGTTACAGATTTCATTGTGTAATTACACAACTCACTGTGTAGTTACAGAACTCACTGTGTGGTTACAGAACTCATTGTGTAGTTACAGAACTCACTGTGTAGTTACAGAACTCAATCACTAGTTACAGAACTCATTGTGTAGTTACAGAACTCATTCTCTAGTTACAGAACTCATTGTGTAGTTACAGAACTCATTCTCTAGTTACAGAACTCACTGTGTACTTACAGAACTCATTCTCTAGTTACAGAACTCATTATGTAGTTACAGAACTCATTCTCTAGTTACAGAACTCACTGTGTAGTTACAGAACGCATTCTCTAGTTACAAAACTCATTGTGTAGTTACAGAACTCACTGTGTGGTTACAGAACTCATTGTGTAGTTACAGAACTTACTGTGTAGTTACAGAACTCATTGTGTAGTTACACAACTCACTGTGTAGTTACACAACTCATTGTGTAGTTACAGAACTCACTGTGTGGTTACAGATTTCATTGTGTAGTTACAGAATTTATCGTGTAGTTACAGAATTCAATCACTATTTACAGAACTCACTGTGTAGTTACAGAACTCATTCTCTAGTTACAGAACTCAATGTGTAGTTACAGAACTCATTCTGTAGTTACACAACTAACTGTGTAGTTACAGAACTATATGTGTAGTTACAGAACTCATTCTGTAGTTACACAACTCACTGTGTAGTTTCATAACTCACTTTGTAGTTACAGAACTCATTGTGTAGTTACAGAACTCACTGTGTGGTTACAGAACTCATTGTGTAGTTACAGAACTTACTGTGTAGTTACAGAACTCATTCTCTAGTTACAGAACTCACTGTGTGGTTACAGAACTCATTGTGTAGTTACAGAACTCACTGTGTGGTTAACTCACTGTGTAGTTACAGAACTCACTGTGTGGTTAACTCTGTGTAGTTACAGAACTCACTGTGTGGTTACAGAACTCATTGTGTAGTTACAGAACTTACTGTGTAGTTACAGAACTCATTCTCTAGTTACAGAACTCACTGTGTGGTTACAGAACTCACTTTGTAGTTACAGAACTCATTGTGTAGTTTCATAACTCACTGTGTAGTTACAGAACTCATTGTGTAGTTACAGAATGCATTCTCTAGTTACAGAACTCATTCTCTAGATAGAGAGAGAAAGTAGAGAACATTCCCCTCTTGGCCCCCATACAACACCCGCTTATGTACAACGAGTTGTGGATGTGTGCAGTCAGCTCTGTCTACAGTACATCTACCATTCAGTCTGTCTCTACGGCCTCTACATGAAGTCTGTGTGTCTACAACGAGTTGCCTACATTGACACCGTAATGTCTGAGCTCAGGGACCGAGCAACATGCTGGCAACACCACAGGTTGAGCACAGATTTCTGGAGCCTCGCTATGAGAGTGAGGCTGATGCTTAACACCTGTGAGGCGTGCTCCCTACACTCACCTGCCTTGTATCACCTGCTCGCCGTGGTGTCAGGGATGACTCTCCTCTTGTCACCAGACACCTAGGTAGAAAACTGACACCACCACCTCTCCCACTAGAGAAAGAAGTGCGATGAAGATAAATTACCAGGTGTCTCTGTCATCTACAGGTGCGCAGATCAGGTGAAGTGTGCAGTCTTCTTACAACAGTGAGGTTGGCTTCTGTCTCAAGACTCGGTGTTATCACTACTTGCGGGAGTCAGGCGAGGCTGGTGAGGGCACACAAGGTGACGATGTCACGTGACAGACGGGTTCTAGGAAAACCTCCGCCCCCCATCACTCGCGCAATCAAGTGGCGTACGTAGGACGGGGGTGGGTGGGGGGTGGGGAGCAGGTCACTCACATCTTAAACAACTTGGCAAACCATGAATCACCTACACAGATTTTTAGGGAAAGTTAAGTAATAAAACTGACTTAATCTTCGGAAGACAAGTTTGCTAGAAGATGGCAGAGTAAAGTAGGCCGGACGGTGCAACCGTTACATTTTATAGGCCTGACCCCTGACCCCGCCCCCCTCTCCAGCCTCCAGGGGTAAGGGAAGGAGACAAAGTCTCTGTTTATAAACGGCAAAACACTTGCGGCCTTTGTCTCTCGCTGTCCTGGACCACTGAGATGTGACCACGTGACTTACCACGTGACTCAACCGAGAGATGTGACCACGTGACGTACCACGTGACTCACCTGAGACGTGACCGACCAACTTGACGTCATTATCACGTGACTAATTAAATTATTTTACATCTTTTTTTTAGGTCCGCATGTTGGCTGGTACTTTTCCGATGCTGACTTCGTGGTCGGTTATAAGGCCAGTTCTGCGGTCATGTAAGCCAGCGCCTGTAGTCAGCACATTCAGTCACGTGATATAGAGGTCAGTATGGGGCGCCAAGAGGGGAATATTCTCGAATTGTCTCTCTCTAGCTAGAGAATGCATTCTGTAGTCACAGAATTGAATTGTACAAGTCTAGACTGCATTCTATAAGACACAATGAGCTGGGTGACTACAGGATGCCATCTCTAGCTGCTGAGACAATTGACTACAGGATGCCATCTCTAGCTGCTGAGAGACAATTGACTACAGGATGCCATCTCTAGCTGCTGAGAGACAATTGACTACAGGATGCCATCTCTAGCTGCTGAGAGACAATTGACTACAGGATGCCATCTCTAGCTGCTGAGAGACAATTGACTACAGGATGCCATCTCTAGCTGCTGAGAGACAATTGACTACAGGATGCCATCTCTAGCTGCTGAGAGACAATTGACTACAGGATGCCATCTCTAGCTGCTGAGACAATTGACTACAGGATGCCATCTCTAGCTGCTGAGAGACAATTCGCCTCCTGATGCCCCGAACTCCCGTCAAAAGAAAGGGCACGTGAACGACGAGACGAGACAATAAAAAATGTCGATTTAGTCAGTTTCCGAGTTTTGACTCAGACTACTTTTCACCAGCGCGCTGTTCATTGTAATCACTTCTCATCAGCGAGCAGACTGACCCTGTTAGATGACCTTGATCTGCAGTGACGTGAATGCGTCACGTGTGTTTGCGAGGGTGGAAGGTGGGGGGGGGAAGGGATGTTGCCGGATGCCGTGATGACGGACAAAGACTTGTTTATTCCAGTTGCAACAGAGAGTCCAGCGAACCACTCACCACTTAGTTGCCGGATTACTGAGGAAGACGGCAGTGGGACAGTCCCAGGCGGATACCGAGATAAAAATACTCATTTCTGGAAACGCTGCGAGGTTACATCACAGTCGCCAGGATGTCGCTTACAGACACGGAAACAAGCCCCCGCCTCCCTACAACAGCCTCCCAGCTGTCGCGCAAACAAACCCGGGGATATCCTTTTCTCCTCACTTTCTCACCCGTCCACCCAGTCCACCACCACCACCACCACCCCTCTCCCGTGACTTGAGGTTTCCGAGGCTCCTTGTTCTCTGCACGTGAGGTCCCGCCGACGAGAGAAAATTCAACGTCCGACCCTTGAGCCCTGACCTCTCTGTAAGGACGTCTCACCCTTGACCCTTTCCTACGGACGTAAGGTTCGTAACATCGACGACAACGATGATGATGAATTATGATGAAGGTGAATGCTGACGGCATATCACTACCGACGTACCCGGCCAGACGAGGGCTGAACTAACTTATCAATGAACAGACAACGGGTGGCCGGAAGCGGGACCAGCAACGGGTGGAGCAAGGACTGGGTAACGGGGACGAGGCCGTCTGCTGCCACGGAAGGCGCTAAAGTGTGTGTCGGAGGGTAAGAAGGGGGGGGGGGACAAAGATGGTCTGTCCCTCTTGTGTGACACTGACCCCCCCCCCACCCCACTCCGTCAGGCTTGTCGTGACACTGACCGTCACGGTGATTACGACATGCGCAGTGAGCAGGCGTCACGTCCCCCACACCTTACCTGCAAGTGCCCCCCTCCCTAACCCACGACATCTTCAACACCCGCGGTATAGCTCCCGGCACCTGGAGGTGGCGGTAAAGGGCAGCGCGCGCTCTCACCCCGCTGTCGCGTGCAGGTGGCGTATGCAGGAGAGCGCTGTCAAGGGAAGTAAATCTCGCTGAATGTCAAAACATGCACCGCATCCTTACTCAGCGTGGCAGAACCCACACCTGCCTTCACGCGCGTGCGAGGAGGAAAGATTTTCCTTATTTTTTAAAAGAGAGGGGCAGGAAACCCAGCTCCGCGCTCACAAAACTATTTCATATGTTGACAGGCAGCTAATAGTGCGCTGGCTGCCATGAGGAACAAACAGTAAGCAGGGCGACTTGCATTGGCTAACATCCGGGCACTCGCTGCTCCTGTCTACGCACGGAGTTGTACCTTGATGACGTCATGCGCGTCCGAGGTGGCTCCGTGCGTCGCGCATGTCAGGCGGTGCAAGTGGCTGCACGTGCTGGCGGTCACGTGGTGAGTTTCTGTCAGCAGCTGCAGTAGCCGACGAAAAGGTCCGCGTCGAGCACCGGTAGACAAGGTAGACAAAAGGTGTGCAAGCGTTTCGTTTGATCGCGAGGGAGTGGGGGTGGGGGGATCGGGACTGGATGATGGCATTGTTCAGTGCAGCTGATACACATCTGCACCTCCAGCTCTGGCGTAGTGCACCAAGGGTCAAGTCGTGCGAAGGTCAGGCATGTTGCCAGGCCCAGTACAGCCGGCACCACACCTGTCCACCTGTCCACCTGTCCGCCTGCACTCACTTCTTCACGCCTTCACCACCACAGCCACATCGTAAGGCGCTGTCTACTGCAGTACTACGTCTGTCTGCTGTGTTCCCATTACGTGTTTATGCGGGGTGAGACTCTGAGTTGGGTGGGTGGAGGAAGATGAAGTGGTTGGGAAGGGAGACGACTGTTTGCTACACAAGAATGTCACGACGTCATAGGCCGTCATCAGTAGAGTGACCACTGGCTCTGTGGACCGACTTGAGTTACATGCATCATGTCCATTATACCATGTAGCACACACACACACAATCTCTCTCTCACACACACACACATACACTCTCTCTCTCACACACACATACACACAATCTCTCTCTCACACACACACACATACATACACACCTCTCTCTCACGCACACACACACATACACACTTTTCTCTCTCTCACACACACACACACATACACACAATCTCTCTCACACACTCTCTCTCTCTCTCTCACACACACACACACAGAGGATGTCCGTGTCCGAGAGTCTGAAATAATGCCACATCCGGGCCCGCATTCCCTGGGCATGCAAGGTCACGTGATCAACATCACCTCAGTCGCAAGGTCGCTAGAGACCCCCGCCCTCACACACCACCACCACCACCACCACCACCACCGTACTGCTACATGTGAACATGTTGTCGCTGTCCAGTTTGTCTCAAGCTGTTGATGGTGATGATGTCGCTGTTGTCGCTCAGGAGGGTGATTACCTGCCACTGACTCTTCAGCCACCTTGAGGTCAGTGTGTAGGCCCAGGGCGGTGTGGACTCTGCCTCGTGTAAACAAACTGTACAACAATATACAGAGCAGGGTGGGGAGGTACAACATGTTTATGACTGGCTCACGTCAAAGTCATTTTATCCTGTGTCAGCAACTTCTAAACTCTCGTTGATTGGGGGTTAATTCGCTCTTACCGACAGACGAAAAGGCAGATTGACGGGTAGAGATATACGGGTGGGCGAATGAGTGGGTCTACATGTCAGGCTCGTGACTTTCAGTTATGAGTCTCTGTGTAACAGGTGGTGACGTGTATCAGGTAACAGGTATCCCTTTCACACGATTTGTTTATCACGGCAAGTTATTGTGCAACGACTGCACTACGACTCCTTCAACCTAATGCCACTGACTCACCTTCTCAGCGGCGAGCCCCACCTGAGGGGGGCTGTTCAAGGTTAGGATGCACCTGGCACACACTACAAGAGATAAGAGGTTTTACCTGGCGATATACCTGACAGGTAATATGTCAAAAGGATAATCACTTGTGGTAACCGATATACATGGGCCTCATCATGGTAAGTAAATCTTCAGCAAACTCTGCAACTGAATATAAGTCAGTCTCCGGCCCGGACACCATACCTTGAAACAGGTACACCTGTCGTACACCTGTTACCTGCTACACTGTGTCTGGAACATACCTGGTGACGTACACCTGTTACCTGCTACACTGTGTCTGGAACATACCTGGTGACGTACACCTGTTACCTGCTACACTGTGTCTGGAACACACCTGACACGTACACCTGTTACCTGCGACACTATGTCTGGAACATACCTGGTCACCGTGTTTAATATGTACAGCCGGTAAACCTCTGTGATGTCACATAATACACTACAACTACGTCACCCACTATAAAGAGACAAGGAGTGTGTGTGTGTGTGTGTGTGCAGACACTTCTGAGCTCTCATTCAACTCTGTCTGTCTGTCTGTCTGTCTGTCTGTCTGTCGCTGTGTTGAGACACATTGCACTGTGAGGATAAAATGAAAAAGATAAAGGTCGTCCCATGACCTTTTTCACGTTGTTAGGGGCGGGGGGGGTGTTAGAGATTCACTTTTCTCGAGGTCAGTTTACTCTCCCTCGCTGCCTTACCTTCCCCAACCATCCCTGGGGTCAGGTACCCATACTCGCTACCTGGGTCGGCTAGGGAAAGTGAGCTGCGCTACCCGGGTATCGAACCTCCGCGCCTTTCAGTACGCACGTCTCCAGCGCTGTAACCACTCGGTTATCCACTGTCCACCGTGAGGATAATCTCTGTCTGGTGATAGATAAAACCGGGCTTACCACCGGGTTTGTCCAGAGCTGCTCTGTGTGTGTGTGTGTGGCTATACCACAGGACGTGCTGGGTGATAGATACCGTGACAGTACCACTCAAGTGCCTAAGATACTACAGCGACACTTCAATACTTCAGATACTTCAGACCCTGTGACTAAACCTCCAGCATATGTCACAGCACTGACATCAGTCGGGTGCCACATCTCGCCACGGTGTGCCACGACCATGTCAAAGCCAAGGAAGCACGTGACGTGACAGGTTGGGATGACCCCGCGTGACGTGACAGGTTGGGATGACCCCGCGTGACGTGACAGGCTGGGATGACCCCGCGTGACGTGACGTGAGCAGCTGAAGACCCCGCGTGCACAAGGTGCTGTCTGTGCAAGCTTCACACCTGCAAGTTGATTGCTGGCCTCTTGTTTCCTCACGTCCCGCGTGCCAGCGGTTAATCCCGGTCACGCCTCGCGCGCTGGGAGGAGGTGCAGCGCCAGTGGATTAGCGAGGGACTTGTTCACGCCGAGGTCAGCATAGAAAGTGCGTAATTAGCAGGTGCTCTCCCCTTGTCTCGCACTCTCAGCTTATCATGTCGCACGTGTACAGAGGGAGGGTGGAGGTTGTTTTCCCTCGCTGTGGTCTTTGCAACACGGATCTTTGTAGGAATGTGGCAGCTACACGGTGTACAGATATACGGGGATAGAGGTATACTGTGGTGTTGGTGTATTGTGGTGTTGATATATTGTGGTGCTGGTATATTGTGGTGTTGGTATATTGTGACGGTGATATTTTGTGACGTTGGTGTATTGTGACGGTGGTGTACTGGGAGTTGGCATATTGTGACGTTAGTATATTGTGACGGTGGTGGTGTATTGTGACGGTGGTGGTGTATTGTGATATTGGTGTACTGGGAGTTGGCATATTGTGACGTTAGTATATTGTGACGGGGGTGGTGTATTGTGACGGTGGTGTACTGGGAGTTGGCATATTGTGACGTTAGTATATTGTGACGGTGGTGGTGTATTGTGACGGTGGTGGTGTATTGTGATATTGGTGTATTGGGAGTTGGCATATTGTGACGGTGGTGGTGTATTGTGACGGTGGTGGTGTATTGTGATATTGGTGTATTGGGAGTTGGTGTATTGTGACGGTGGTGGTGTATTGTGATATTGGTGTATTGGGAGTTGGCATATTGTGACGGTGGTGGTGTATTGTGACGGTGGTGGCATATTGTGACGCTAGTATATTGTGAGGTGGTAGATCGCGATGTGGGTGTAGGTACTGGGGTATAAGCTGTAGCGTAGAGTTATGACCAGTCGCTGTAACATGGAGAGCTCGGTATTGTACAACAACAACCAGAGGGAAGCCTGACTCTAGTCACGACCTGTATGTAGTCAATTCGAATCTTGCATCCGTACGACCTTTTTCTCTTGTGTATGTGGCACCTGAAAGTGGACTTGTCGCCATGTCTACTCACCTGCTCACCAAAGTGCAAATGTTGTCTTGAGGATCCATCCACTGAGACTGGCAGACCCCAGCATCTCTCTGTCTCTCTGTATCTCTGTCTCTTTCAAAAGCTCTCTGACTTGCCTAAGAGTACACAAGTACCCGACTGCAGCACAAGAAGTGTTCAAGGAAAGACAGCCGTGTGTGGTGCTACCCGACACCGTTGCGGCAATGCTGCTGGGGCTGCTGCTGGCGTTGTTGCTGTTTCTGTGAGGGGGGGTGTGCACCACGTGTCTGTAATCAACCGACAGATAAGAGCGACTAAGGAGCGGCGGGTGACAGCTGTCCGGGCTGCTGCCAACAAAACAAACACAAACACGCGCTCACAAAAACCATCCACACACTCGATCGCACGTGCACAACACACAAACACGGGCTCGGGCATGCGCACATCACACGTACAAATCAATACACATACACTGGTGTAAATATATAATATATACATACAGACACCTCAGTACACATACACTCATCAACATATACACACAGACACCTCAGTACACATACACTCATCAACATATACACACAGACACATCAGTACACATACACTCATCAACATATACACACAGACACATCGGTACACATACACTCATCAACATATACACACAGACACCTCAGTACACATACACTCATCAACATATACACACAGACACATCGGTACACATACACTCATCAACATATACACACAGACACATCGGTACACATACACTCATCAACATATACACACAGACACATCGGTACACATACACTCATCAACATATACACACAGACACCTCAGTACACATACACTCATCAACATATACACACAGACACCTCAGTACACATACACTCATCAACATATACACACAGACACCTCAGTACACATACACTCATCAACATATACACACAGACACCTCGGTACACATACACTCATCAACATATACACACAGACACATCGGTACACATACACTCATCAACATATACACACAGACACATCGGTACACATACACTCATCAACATATACACACAGACACATCGGTACACATACACTCATCAACATATACACACAGACACCTCAGTACACATACACTCATCAACATATACACACAGACACCTCAGTACACATACACTCATCAACATATACACACAGATACATCGGTACACATACACTCATCAACATATACACACAGACACCTCAGTACACATACACTCATCAACATATACACACAGACACCTCAGTACACATACACTCATCAACATATACACACAGATACATCGGTACACATACACTCATCAACATAGCAAGTTCGTCTTCAACCTAATGAGAAGCTAATCAGGTCCATACTGTATAGCAAGTTCGTCTTCAACCTCATGAGAAGTTAATCAGGTCCATACTGTATAGCAAGTTCGCCTTCAACCTAATGAGAAGTTAATCAGGTCCTTACTGTATAGCAAGTTGGTTTTCAACCTCATGAGAAGTTAATCAGGTCCATACTGTATAGCAAGTTCGTCTTCAACCTAATGAGAAGCTAATCAGGTCCATACTGTATAGCAAGTTCGTCTTCAACCTCATGAGAAGTTAATCAGGTCCATACTGTATAGCAAGTTCGCCTTCAACCTAATGAGAAGTTAATCAGGTCCATACTGTATAGCAAGTTCGCCTTCAACCTAATGAGAAGTTAATCAGGTCCATACTGTATAGCAAGTTCGTCTTCAACCTCATGAGAAGCTAATCAGGTCCATACTGTATAGCAAGTTCGCCTTCAACCTAATGAGAAGTTAATCAGGTCCATACTGTATAGCAAGTTCGCCTTCAACCTAATGAGAAGTTAATCAGGTCCATACTGTATAGCAAGTTCGTCTTCAACCTCATGAGAAGCTAATCAGGTCCATACTGTATAGCAAGTTCGCCTTCAACCTAATGAGAAGTTAATCAGGTCCATACTGTATAGCAAGTTCGCCTTCAACCTAATGAGAAGTTAATCAGGTCCATACTGTATAGCAAGTTCGCCTTCAACCTCATGAGAAGCTAATCAGGTCCATACTGTATAGCAAGTTCGCCTTCAACCTCATGAGAAGTTAATCAGGTCCATACTGTATAGCAAGTTCGCCTTCAACCTAATGAGAAGTTAATCAGGTCCATACTGTATAGCAAGTTCGCCTTCAACCTAATGAGAAGTTAATCAGGTCCATACTGTATAGCAAGTTCGTCTTCAACCTCATGAGAAGCTAATCAGGTCCACATTCTGTAGCGATGTTGTCTTCAACCTCATCAGAAGTTAGTCAGAGTAAAGCAAAAGTTCTGATATTTGTTCCTCCGTCCGTCTCGGTCTTCTCTCTGTTGTTTTTCTTTGTCTGTCTTCCTGCGATGTTTGTTTTCGCCTGTCCCTAAAATAATGAATTACTTCCCCTGGTAATGTGAAGAACCCAAAGCCTGCCACTCTTATTCTCGTTATTATTGGGGACAATAGGGTGCCGGGTACAGGGCCTGACATATTGACAACTAGTCTCAAGATGAGCAGACCTGCCAGTACTTCTTGTCCTCCTCCCTCATCTGTAAAGCAGGGAAATGCGCTATAGAAATTTCCGTTATTATTATTATCATCTCTCATCACCATTGTCTTTGTCAGGGTCACGTGATCACTAGCCTGTAAATCACAGTCTTTGGTACCTGCTGACAACTCAGGTAGCGGCCACCAGTGTTTGTGAACTTGGTGTGTGTGTGTGTGCGCGTGTGTGTGTGTGCGCATGTGTATGTGTGTGCGTGTGTGTGTGTGCATGCATATGTGCGTGTGTGTATGTGTGTGTGCGTGCGTATGTGCGTGTGTGTATGTGTGTGTGCGTGTGTGCGTGCGTATGTGTATGTGTGCGTGTGTGCATATGTGTGTGCGTGCGTGCGTGTGTGTGTGTGTGTGTTTCGTGTCGATAATGCGGTATTTGTATGTTTCGTGTATCACGTGCTGCGTGGTCTTTGGATGTTTTACAGAGCGATACTCACCTTGAGTTTGAAGGCCATCACTTGAGAGCCTCACACAATCCACCCGCATCACACCGACTCTACCCTCCTCCACCTCAATATGGCAGCTTGTGCGCAACTATTGGCAGCCTGTGTGCGGCTACATGACAGGATGTGTCCAGTGTTCAGCTACATGACAGGATGTGTCCAGTGTTTAGCTACATGACAGGATGTGTTCAGTGTTCAGCTACATGACAGGATGTGTACGGCTACATGACAGGATGTGTTCAGTGTTCAGCTACATGACAGGATGTGTGCGGCTACATGACAGGATGTGTCCAGTGTTCAGCTACATGACAGGATGTGTGTGGCTACATGACAGGATGTGTGTCGCTACATGACAGGATATGTGCGGCTACATAAGTGCAGCAGCCTCATGACAGGATGTGTGCAGCTACATGACAGGATGTGTCCAGTGTTCAGCTACATGACAGGATGTGTCCAGTGTTTAGCTACATGACAGGATGTGTTCAGTGTTCAGCTACATGACAGGATGTGTACGGCTACATGACAGGATGTGTTCAGTGTTCAGCTACATGACAGGATGTGTGCGGCTACATGACAGGATGTGTCCAGTGTTCAGCTACATGACAGGATGTGTGTGGCTACATGACAGGATGTGTGTCGCTACATGACAGGATATGTGCGGCTACATAAGTGCAGCAGCCTCATGACAGGATGTGTGCAGCTACATGACAGGATGTGTGCAGTGTTCAGCTACATGACAGGATGTGTGTGGCTACATGACAGGATATGTGCGGCTACATAAGTGCAGCAGCCTCATGACAGGATGTGTGCAGCTACATGACAGGATGTGTGCAGTGTTCAGCTACATGACAGGATGTGTGTGGCTACATGACAGGATATGTGCGGCTACATAAGTGCAGCAGCCTCATGACAGGATGTGTGCAGCTACATGACAGGATGTGTGCAGTGTTCAGCTACATGACAGGATGTGTGTGGCTACATGACAGGATATGTGCGGCTACATAAGTGCAGCAGCCTCATGACAGGATGTGTGCAGCTACATGACAGGATGTGTGCAGTGTTCAGCTACATGACAGGATGTGTGTGGCTACATGACAGGATATGTGCGGCTACATAAGTGCAGCAGCCTCATGACAGGATGTGTGCAGCTACATGACAGGATGTGTGCAGTGTTCAGCTACATGACAGGATGTGTGTGGCTACATGACAGGATATGTGCGGCTACATAAGTGCAGCAGCCTCATGACAGGATGTGTGCAGCTACATGACAGGATGTGTGCAGTGTTCAGCTACATGACAGGATGTGTGTGGCTACATGACAGGATATGTGCGGCTACATAAGTGCAGCAGCCTCATGACAGGATGTGTGTGGCTACATGACAGGATGTGTGCAGTGTTCAGCTACTGGACAGGATGTGTGCGGCTACATGACAGGATGTGTCCAGTTGAGTGCCATACTACGTGTAGTTAGATAACATGTTCACATAAGCCACAGACTTGTTAATAGATGAAAGGTCACGTTGTCATGTGACCAGTCCTGTACAGAGGTCAGGAGTTCAAGGACCTGAAGTAGTTCCTGACTGTTCGTGAGGTCACAGTGAGACAACATCGCCGACTTGTCGTCAGACGGAAGTGATGAAAACTCCCCGAGTTGTTGCAGGTGAGTCGTAGTTGTAATTGTGAGATGAAAGTGATTTTGAGGCGCCGACACTCACTGTGTGACTGGCAACTCACGTTGACAAAGTGAAAGCAGTGGCGTAGGAACCAGGGGGGGGGGCAAGGGGGGCAGCCGCTCCCCCAATAAAGATGCTGGGAAGGCAAGAATGTGAACGTTATTCATTGTCAGCATGGAGCTTGCCCCACAAAGCCGAGCATCTTCCTACGCCACTGGAAAGTAGACACCACCTGATGTTTTATTTCTCCACATGGTCTCCGGTGGAGTCTGCTTGTAGCAAGTCACGTGTCGCTCACCTTTGTCCACTCCACAGGAAGTCGAAGTCTCCATGGCAGACACAAGTTAACGGACAACAATCTTCAAACGTTTGTTGAGACTGTGGCTCTCATGTAGCTCAAACTTTGTTTCAAAGAAAATCGCAAATGTTGTCTACTCTTCGAGTCCATGTTTTAAATTTATAATGGAGTAGACGAGACAATAATATCCACACAGATGGTAGTGAGGACACAGGTAAAGACAATTAATAATATCCACACAGATGGTAGCGAGACACAGGTAAAGACAATTAATAATATCCACACAGATGGTAGTGAGGACACAGGTAAAGACAATTAATAATATCCACACAGATGGTAGTGAGGACACAGGTAAAGACAATTAATAATATCCACACAGATGGTAGCGAGACACAGGTAAAGACAATTAATAATATCCACACAAATGGTAGTGAGGACACAGGTAAAGACAATTAATAATATCCACACAGATGGTAGTGAGGACACAGGTAGAGACAATTAATAATATCCACACAGATGGTAGTGAGGACACAGCTAGAGACAATTAATAATATCCACACAAATGGTAGTGAGGACACAGGTAAAGACAATTAATAATATCCACACAGATGGTAGTGAGGACACAGGTAGAGACAATTAATAATATCCACACAGATGGTAGTGAGGACACAGCTAGAGACAATTAATAATATCCACACAGATGGTAGTGAGGACACAGGTAGAGACAATTAATAATATCCACACAGATGGTAGTGAAGACACAGGTAGAGACAATTAATAATATCCACACAGATGGTAGTGAGGACACAGGTAGAGACAATTAATAATATCCACACAGATGGTAGTGAGGACACAGGTAGAGACAATTAATAATATCCACACAGATGGTAGTGAGGACACAGGTAGAGACAATTAATAATATCCACACAGATGATAGTGAAGACACAGGTAGAGACAATTAATAATATCCACACAGATGGTAGTGAAGACACAGGTAGAGACAATTAATAATATCCACACAGATGGTAGTGAAGACACAGGTAGAGACAATTAATAATATCCACACAGATGGTAGTGAAGACACAGGTAGAGAGAGACAAGGAGACTTGTCGAGACATTAACACCTCGTCTGCCTGTAAACACCTGGTGAAGACACAAAGCGATGATGTGCAATCAGTGTACATAGACAGTCAGTAGCTGACATCAGTAAGTAACTAACAGCCTTAGCTTAACCTACCATTACTACCTGCAGGGTTTAACCCTTTATTAGCAAGAGGGACAACTTCAACTGAGCAACTGTGACATTTCTTGGACTGAAGAAGATGGCGACGAGACGAGTTTCTTTGAGGCTGATGTTAAGATGATGTTACGAGAGAGTGTATACCTGCAGGCAGGTACATGACAGGATGTTATATCATGAGAGAGTGTATACCTGCAGGCAGGTACATGACAGGATGCTATATCATGAGAGAGTGTATACCTGCAGGCAGGTACATGACAGGATGTTATATCATGAGAGAACTTACACCTGCAGGCAGGTACATGACAGGATGTTATATCATGAGAGAGATTATACCTGCAGGCAGGTACATGACAGGATGTTATATCATGAGAGAGTGTATACCTGCAGGCAGGTACATGACAGGATGTTATATCATGAGAGATTATACCTGCAGGCAGGTACATGACAGGATGTTATATCATGAGAGAGATTATACCTGCAGGCAGGTACATGACAGGATGTTATATCATGAGAGATTATACCTGCAGGCAGGTACATGACAGGATGTTATATCATGAGAGAACTTACACCTGCAGGCAGGTACATGACAGGATGTTATATCATGAGAGAGATTATACCTGCAGGCAGGTACATGACAGGATGTTATATCATGAGAGAGATTATACCTGCAGGCAGGTACATGGCAGGATGTTATATCATGAGAGAGATTATACCTGCAGGCAGGTACATGACAGGATGTTATATCATGAGAGAGATTATACCTGCAGGCAGGTACATGACAGGATGTTATATCATGAGAGAGATTATACCTGCAGGCAGGTACATGACAGGATGTTATATCATGAGAGAGTGTATACCTGCAGGCAGGTACATGACAGGATGTTATATCATGAGAGATTATACCTGCAGGCAGGTACATGACAGGATGTTATATCATGAGAGAGATTATACCTGCAGGCAGGTACATGACATGATGTTATATCATGAGAGATTATACCTGCAGGCAGGTACATGACAGGATGTTATATCATGAGAGATTATACCTGCAGGCAGGTACATGACAGGATGTTATATCATGAGAGAGTATACCTGCAGGCAGGTACATGACAGGATGTTATATCATGAGAGAGTGTATACCTGCAGGCAGGTACATGACAGGATGTTATATCATGAGAGATTATACCTGCAGGCAGGTACATGACAGGATGTTATATCATGAGAGAGTGTATACCTGCAGGCAGGTACATGACAGGATGTTATATCATGAGAGAGTGTATACCTGCAGGCAGGTACATGACAGGATGTTATATCATGAGAGATTATACCTGCAGGCAGGTACATGACAGGATGTTATATCATGAGAGAGTGTATACCTGCAGGCAGGTACATGACAGGATGTTATATCATGAGAGAGTGTATACCTGCAGGCAGGTACATGACAGGATGTTATATCATGAGAGAGTGTATACCTGCAGGCAGGTACATGACAGGATGTTATATCATGAGAGAGTGTATACCTGTAGGCAGGTACATGACAGGATGTTATATCATGAGAGAGTGTATACCTGCAGGCAGGTACATGACAGGATGTTATATCATGAGAGATTATACCTGCAGGCAGGTACATGACAGGATGTTATATCATGAGAGATTATACCTGCAGGCAGGTACATGACAGGATGTTATATCATGAGAGTGTATACCTGCAGGCAGGTACATGACAGGATGTTATATCATGAGAGAGTGTATACCTGCAGGCAGGTACATGACAGGATGTTATATCATGAGAGAGTGTATACCTGCAGGCAGGTACATGACAGGATGTTATATCATGAGAGAGTGTATACCTGTAGGCAGGTACATGACAGGATGTTATATCATGAGAGAGTGTATACCTGCAGGCAGGTACATGACAGGATGTTATATCATGAGAGAGTGTATACCTGCAGGCAGTTGCATGACAGGATGTTATATCATGAGAGAACTTACACCTGCAGGCAGGTGGACTCCACTTGTATGATGACGGTGACGTACGCCGGAGTTCGATTCCCGCAAAATCTCGTCATGTATCAATATTGTTTGATCCCAGATGACGAAATACGACGAAAAGACAGTTGCCGCCCATCATGCAGGTCAGGGTGGGGTGGGGTGGGGTGGGGTGGGGGTGCCTCAGGCTCTCTTCAAACTTTCGCTTAGAAACCCTTGACATCCTTACCTCATTACACTGCTCTGCCGTTAACATGGGGTTGATTTTTCACACACACACACACACACACACACACACACACACTGACACACACACACACAGTGCAGGAGTTTGAGTCTGACATTCTAGCTGCTGCCCTCATCTACACAGTCTCCACTACCTGTCACGTGCCCTGGGTGTCACGTTCCGATGCTACGACGCTTGAACCCAGAGACCAGAGAAGCTCATCAACCGTCACACCGCCAGGGATGTGTGTCGCTGACAGCGGACAGGAGGAGGAAACTGGACCACGAGAAACAAGAGACGGAGGATAAATACAGGTTACTTGTGGGATAAACGGCTTTTGGCTGCCATCTTGGGTTGTACCGCTGAACCACTTTCTAGCGATGTCTGCACAGTGCGGTGTCTGTATGCCGCAGGTCATCGCTGGCTGCCGTTGTAAGAGTTTTAATGATGCAGCTTGACTACCATCGCTGCTACCATCATAAACATCGTCGCCGTCATTATCATCGTCGTTATCATAAAACTGTGAGGACTGCAGTCATTGTTAGTGGGCAACATAAAGTCACGTGGTACTGTCAAGACATCTCTTGATGCAGGTTGTTATTTGTAATGGCTGCCTAACTAACCTCACAGATGCTTTTACTTTGTCCTCCTGGCCTCACATCGTTTGAGAAGATTTTGGCGATTGCGATGGGTCAGGGTTAGGGTCACGCTGTCTGCCTGTCTGTCTGTCAGCCTGTGTGCTTATATGTTTATATTTATACGCACAATCGCATCTCACACAGGACACGACGGCCAGTGACTGCTCACATGTTGGGGGGGGGTGTTCCTGGGTAGAAAACACTTTGACAGGGTGAGCACGACCAGGAGAAGAGTTGTGTTGTTACTAAAGACAAGATCGACGAGCGAATGGAAGACATTTTGCGGAGAAACGCAAGACGAGAAACTTTCATTAAAGCAGCATCCAGTTGTCGCCCTTTCTGTGCCACTCACCCTGACTCACCCCCAGCTCGTCATCAGCAGATTGGCCCCATGTGCGGGGAGGTAATCCGTGTGGACAAATGTGATTGGATCTCGCGAGAACTCGGGCTGACCGCGCGACTTTCATTACCCTGCACATGCGCACAGCGGGCTGTAAGGGGGGGGGGGATGAGAAACGGTGGCCGGAGCTTTGTGTAGAGGGCGCTGGCCGCAATCTGTCTATTGCTATGTGCCGCTCACAGCTGCACCCCCATCTGCCAAAGGGAGGATAACTCCAGCTGTCAGGGGGATACGCTTCATTCCATTGAGAAGATGGGCGACCAGCGCCATCTGCGGACCGGCACACATCAGTGGAGATGGGGAGGGGAACACACAGGGGAACACACAGGGGAGTGGAGGGTCGATAACCAAATGAAATCAACTTTACTACAAGCGGCCTGGCCTTTGATGGAGGTCACTGGGTCATTTCACTGTCTTCTACATCTTCTGTCTCTCTCTTACACACACACTCACACTGTCTTCTACATGTCTCTCTCACACACACACACACACTCACACTGTCTTCTACATGTCTCTCTCTCACACACACACACACACACTCACACTGTCTTCTACATGTCTCTCTCACACACACACACACACACACACACACTCACACTGTCTTCTACATGTCTCTCTCTCACACACACACACACACTCACACTGTCTTCTACATGTCTCTCTCTCACACACACACACACACACACACTCACACTGTCTTCTACATGTCTCTCACACACACACACACACTCACACTGTCTTCTACATCTTCTGTCTCTCTCTCTCACACACACACACACTCACACTGTCTTCTACATCTTCTGTCTCTCTCTCTCTCACACAAACACACACTCACACTGTCTTCTACATCTTCTGTCTCTCACACACACACACACTCACACTGTCTTCTACATGTCTCTCTCTCACACACACACACACTCACACTGTCTTCTACATGTCTCTCTCTCACACACACACACACACTCACACTGTCTTCTACATCTTCTGTCACACACACACACACACTCACACTGTCTTCTACATCTTCTGTCTCTCTCTCTCCACACACACACACTCTCACACTGTCTTCTACATCTTCTCTGTCTCTCTCTCACACACACACACTCACACTGTCTTCTACATCTTCTGTCTCTCTCTCATACACACTCACACACACATTGTCTTCTACATGTCTCTCTCTCTCTCACACACACACTCACACTGTCTTCTACATCTTCTTCTCTCTCTCTCACACACACACACACACACAGTGTCTTCTACATGTTCTCTCTCTCACACACACAATGTCTTCTACGTGTTCTCTCTCTCACACACACACACACACTGTCTCCTACGTGTTCTCTCTCTCTCTCACACACACACACACTGTCTTCTACGTGTTCTCTCTCTCTCACACACACACACACTGTCTCCTACGTGTTCTCTCTCACACACACACTGTCTTCTACGTGTTCTCTCTCTCACACACACACACACACACTGTCTTCTACGTGTTCTCTCTCTCACACACACACTGTCTTCTACGTGTTCTCTCTCACACACACACACACACACACTCTGTCAGAGGTGTTCTCCTCACACACACACACCCGCTTGTGTCTCTACACTGTCTCTATGTAGCACCACACACACACTCTTACCCCTCTGTCGGCACATGAGACTTTGTATTGTCCTGTGAGTGGCTCACTGGTGCCGTGGGTGCTGCTATGGTGCATTGATGTTTTGGTACAAACGTTTGTTTTTCAACTCCAACACCTCTTTGTGATCTGCTGTCTGACATGAGGTTTGTACCCACGTCTACACTTTGTCAATCCACCCGTTACTCAAAGACCCAAGGGACGTGACTCTTAAGCTTGTCTGGAGGCGAGGTGGTGTAAGCGGCAGACTGTGGTCCGGTATATCACATACGGGTATACAACCCACCCTCATGTGGTTGATGCGGGCGCTTAACTTTGTCTTCCATGTCCTGTGCTTTACTGACGTGGTGTGTACGTGGTCACGTGCTCCATGTAGCCCACTAGGGGGCGCCAAGAGGGGAATTTTCTCAACTTTGCTATTTCTAGCTATACATTGCATTGTATGATTATAGATTGTATTTTATAATTATACATTGCATTGCTGTCTCTGTAATATAGTGCTGTCAGTGTAACACACTGCTGTCATGTAATATAGTGCTGTCATTGTAACACAGTGCTGTCTCTGTAATATAGTGCTGTTACTATAACATAGTGCTGTCTCTGTAATATAGTGCTGTTACTATAACATAGTGCTGTTACTATAACATAGTGCTGTCTCTGTAATATAGTGCTGTCACTATAACAGTGCTGTCATGTAATATAGTGCTGTCAGTGTAACACAGTGCTGTCTCTGTAATATAGTGCTGTTACTATAACATAGTGCTGTCACTATAACACAGTGCTGTCTCTGTAATATAATGCTGTCATGTAATATAGTCCTGTCACTGTAACACAGTGCTGTCTCTGTAATATAGTGCTGTCTCTATAACACAGTGCTGTCTCTGTAATATAGTGCTGTCACTCTAACACAGTGCTGTCTCTGTAATATAGTGCTGTCGCTATAACACAGTGCTGTCTCTGTAATATAGTGCTGTCACTGTAACACAGTGATGTCTCTGTAATATAGTGCTGTCTCTATAACACAGTGATGTCTCTGTAATATAGTGCTGTCACTATAACACAGTGCTGTCTCTGTAATATAGTGCTGTCACTATAACACAGTGCTGTCTCTGTAATATAGTGCTGTCACTATAACAAAGTGCTGTCTATGTAATATAGTGCTGTCACTATAACACAGTGCTGTCGCTGTAACATAGTGCTGTCTCTGTAATATTGTGCTGTCACTGTAACACAGTGCAGTCACTGTAATATAGTGCTGTCACTATAACACAGTGCTGTCGCTGTAACATAGTGCTGTCTCTGTAATATAGTGCTGTCGCTGTAACATAGTGCTGTCTCTGTAATATTGTGCTGTCACTGTAACACAGTGCAGTCACTGTAATATAGTGCTGTCACTATAACACAGTGCTGTCGCTGTAACATAGTGCTGTCTCTGTAATATAGTGCTGTCGCTGTAACATAGTGCTGTCTCTGTAATATTGTGCTGTCACTGTAACACAGGGCTGTCACTGTAATATAGTGCTGTCTGTAATATAGTGCTGTCACTGTAACACAGTGCTGTCTCTGTAATATAGTGCTGTCGCTATAACACAGTGCAGTCTCTGTAATATAGTGCTGTCACTATAACACAGTGCTGTCTCTGTAATATAGTGCTGTTACTATAACATAGTGCTGTCTCTGTAATATAGTGCTGTTACTATAACATAGTGCTGTTACTATAACATAGTGCTGTCTCTGTAATATAGTGCTGTCACTATAACAGT
Source organism: Marisa cornuarietis (assembly GCA_004794655.1). NCBI lineage: Eukaryota > Metazoa > Mollusca > Gastropoda > Architaenioglossa > Ampullariidae > Marisa > Marisa cornuarietis. The sequence goes on from SMMW01000214.1 coordinate 323,380, forward strand.
GCTGTCATGTAATATAGTGCTGTCAGTGTAACACAGTGCTGTCTCTGTAATATAGTGCTGTTACTATAACATAGTGCTGTCACTATAACACAGTGCTGTCTCTGTAATATAATGCTGTCATGTAATATAGTCCTGTCACTGTAACACAGTGCTGTCTCTGTAATATAGTGCTGTCTCTATAACACAGTGCTGTCTCTGTAATATAGTGCTGTCACTCTAACACAGTGCTGTCTCTGTAATATAGTGCTGTCGCTATAACACAGTGCTGTCTCTGTAATATAGTGCTGTCACTGTAACACAGTGCTGTCTCTGTAATATAGTGCTGTCTCTATAACACAGTGATGTCTCTGTAATATAGTGCTGTCACTATAACACAGTGCTGTCTCTGTAATATAGTGCTGTCACTATAACACAGTGCTGTCTCTGTAATATAGTGCTGTCACTATAACAAAGTGCTGTCTATGTAATATAGTGCTGTCACTATAACACAGTGCTGTCGCTGTAACATACTGCTGTCTCTGTAATATTGTGCTGTCACTGTAACACAGTGCAGTCACTGTAATATAGTGCTGTCACTATAACACAGTGCTGTCGCTGTAACATAGCGCTGTCTCTGTAATATAGTGCTGTCGCTGTAACATAGTGCTGTCTCTGTAATATTGTGCTGTCACTGTAACACAGGGCTGTCACTGTAATATAGTGCTGTCTGTAATATAGTGCTGTCACTGTAACACAGTGCTGTCTCTGTAATATAGTGCTGTCGCTATAACACAGTGCAGTCTCTGTAATATAGTGCTGTCACTATAACACAGTGCTGTCTCTGTAATATAGTGCTGTCACTATAACACAGTGCGGTATAGTGCTGTTACTGTAATATAATGCTGTCATGTAATATAGTGCTGTCTCTATAACAGTGCTGTCTCTGTAATATAGTGCTGTCAGTATAACACTGTGCTGTCTCTGTAATATAGTGCTGTCACTATAACACAGTGCTGTCTCTGTAATATAGTGCTGTCACTATTACACAGTGCTGTCATGTAATATAGTGCTGTCATTGTAACACAGTGCTGTCTCTGTAATATAGTGCTGTAACTATTACACAGTGCTGTCATGTAATATAGTGCTGTCATTGTAACACAGTTTTGTCTCTGTAATATAGTGCTGTCACTATAACACAGTGCTGTCTCTGTAATATAGTGCTGTTACTATAACATAGTGCTGTCTCTGTAATATAGTGCTGTCACTATAACACAGTGATGTCTCTGTAATATAGTGCTGTCATTGTAACACAGTGCTGTCTCTGTAATATAGTGTTGTCACTATAACACAATGCTGTCTCTGTAATATAGTGCTGTTTCTATAACATAGTGCTGTCTCTGTAATATAGTGCTGTCACTATAACAGTGCTGTCATGTAATATAGTGCTGTCAGTGTAACACAGTGCTGTCTCTGTAATATAGTGCTGTTACTATAACATAGTGCTGTCTCTGTAATATAGTGCTGTCACTATAACAGTGCTGTCTCTGTAATATAGTGCTGTTACTATAACATAGTGCTGTCTCTGTAATATAGTGCTGTCACTATAACAGTGCTGTCATGTAATATAGTGCTGTCAGTGTAACACAGTGCTGTCTCTGTAATATAGTGCTGTTACTATAACATAGTGCTGTCTCTGTAATATAGTGCTGTCACTATAACAGTGCTGTCTCTGTAATATAGTGCTGTTACTATAACATAGTGCTGTCTCTGTAATATAGTGCTGTCACTATAACACAGTGATGTCATGTAATATAGTGCTGTCATTGTAACACAGTGCTGTCTCTGTAATATAGTGCTGTTACTATAACATAGTGCTGTCTCTGTAGACATCTGACCAGTACCTACTTTCTCTACATCCAATGCGAAGGATTTTTAAAAGAGTGAGACTGTATTTAATTTGTGGACTAATGAGGCGGCTGCTAGTCCTTCCTCTTTCCCCTCCTCTTGTTATCTCTTTTATTTCTGTTTATTTTGTGCTTTTGTTTGTTTGTTTTTGTTTTGCTTTGGTTTATGTTTTTGTTAACATGATCAACACTTGACGATTCTAAAGTTTGAATGTGCATCATGTGTCATACTACTGAATGTTTACTACATTAGTATCCGTTATTTACTCTCTCAAACACATGTACAGTGTGATAAGTTAAGATCATTACCTACTATGTAATTCTTTATAGCATCATTATCGTCATCCCCATCATCTCGCTTTATTTGTAAACATACATCAAGCATGGAGAAAAAGAAAGAAAGAGGAAAAAGACAAGATTAGCTTGGACGTAATGCTGCCATCGCTTAATAATGAGTTGTATGAAGATGACTCTCACTGTTGGCCATTCTTGTCAATCCTTGGCCTCTTGTGTCTGCAGGTCAAACTACAGGGGAGATCATCTTCTCCTCTTTGTGTAATTTTTTTCTCGTGTTGTCAAGTCTGTTTTGCAGTAAGTTTGTGTGTGAACTTTGTGCCAGGCTGCCATGTCAGTGGCACAGGTTTCTCCCAGGGTCCTATTTGTTTTTGTCAGTTCCTCATGTTAAGTGTGGGTTACATGTGAGTTCAGGTACATAGGTGAGTGTTTGGGGGACAGAATAGGGTGATATTTGTGCCCTGGGAAAACACTTGCATGACTTTTTCTTTAAGATGTGTGTTGGGGGGGGGGGTGCTTTAATTTATGTTTGTATAAGCATGTGGTTGAATGGCATTGTACATGTATGGTTTAATGTCGCAATGTAGTTATTCGATGATGATGATGATGATGATGATGATGATGATCATGATCATCATCATCATCAGAATTTACCTCTAGTAGTGAAGCCTGCGCTTGACAGCATTCTTTGAAGTACAAGCTTGTTTAATTTTGCCTTGTGCTGCCTTTTATTTTCACTTTTGTGCTCAAGTCTCTCTCTCTCTCATGTACAGGCTGTATTAGTTATAGTCACATCACTCTCTCTCTCTCATGTACAGGCTGTATTAGTTATAGTCACATCACTCTCTCTCTCATGTATGAACTGTATTAGTTATAGTCACATCACTCTCTCTCTCATGTATGGGCTGTATTAGTTATAGTCACATCACTCTCTCTCTCTCTCATGTATGAACTGTATTAGTTATAGTCACATCACTCTCTCTCTCTCTCTCATGTATGGGCTGTATTAGTTATAGTCACATCACTCTCTCTCTCATGTATGAACTGTATTAGTTATAGTCACATCACTCTCTCTCTCATGTATGGGCTGTATTAGTTATAGTCACATCACTCTCTCTCTCTCTCATGTATGGGCTGTATTAGTTATAGTCACATCACTCTCTCTCTCTCATGTATGAGCTGTATTAGTTATAGTCACATCACTCTCTCTCTCATGTATGAACTGTATTAGTTATAGTCACATCACTCTCTCTCTCTCATGTATGGGCTGTATTAGTTATAGTCACATCACTCTCTCTCTCTCATGTACAGGCTGTATTAGTTATAGTCACATCACTCTCTCTCTCATGTATGAACTGTATTAGTTATAGTCACATCACTCTCTCTCTCTCTCATGTATGGGCTGTATTAGTTATAGTCACATCACTCTCTCTCTCTTTCATGTATGGGCTCTATTAGTTATAGTCACATCACTCTCTCTCTCTCATGTATGGGCTGTATTAGTTATAGTCACATCACTCTCTCTCTCTCTCATGTATGAGCTGTATTAGTTATAGTCACATCACTCTCTCTCTCATGTATGAACTAAATTAGTTATAGTCACATCACTCTCTCTCTCTCATGTATGAACTGTATTAGTTATAGTCACATCACTCTCTCTCTCATGTATGAACTGTATTAGTTATAGTCACATCACTCTCTCTCTCATGTATGAACTGTATTAGTTATAGTCACATCACTCTCTCTCTCATGTATGGGCTGTATTAGTTATAGTCACATCACTCTCTCTCTCATGTATGGGCTGTATTAGTTATAGTCACATCACTCTCTCTCTCTCTCATGTATGGGCTGTATTAGTTATAGTCACATCACTCTCTCTCTCTCATGTATGGGCTGTATTAGTTATAGTCACATCACTCTCTCTCTCTCTTATGTATGAACTGTATTAGTTATAGTCACATCACTCTCTCTCTCTCATGTATGAGCTGTATTAGTTATAGTCACATCTCTCTCTCTCATGTATGAACTGTATTAGTTATAGTCACATCACTCTCTCTCTCTATCATGTACAGGCTGTATTAGTTATAGTCACATCACTCTCTCTCTCATGTCTGAACTGTATTAGTTATAGTCACATCACTCTCTCTCTCTCTCTCTCATGTATGGGCTGTATTAGTTATAGTCACATCACTCTCTCTCTTTCATGTATGGGCTCTATTAGTTATAGTCACATCACTCTCTCTCTCATGTATGGGCTGTATTAGTTATAGTCACATCACTCTCTCTCTCTCATGTATGAGCTGTATTAGTTATAGTCACATCACTCTCTCTCTCTCTCATGTATGAGCTGTATTAGTTATAGTCACATCACTCTCTCTCTCATGTATGGGCTGTATTAGTTATAGTCACATCACTCTCTCTCTCTCATGTATGGGCTTTATTATTTATAGTCACATCACTCTCTCTCTCATGTATGAACTGTATTAGTTATAGTCACATCACTCTCTCTCTCTCTCTCATGTATGAGCTGTATTAGTTATAGTCACATCACTCTCTCTCTCATGTATGAACTGTATTAGTTATAGTCACATCACTCTCTCTCTCTCTCATGTACAGGCTGTATTAGTTATAGTCACATCACTCTCTCTCTCATGTATGAGCTGTATTAGTTATAGTCACATCACTCTCTCTCTCTCATGTATGAGCTGTATTAGTTATAGTCACATCACTCTCTCTCTCTCTCATGTATGGGCTGTATTAGTTATAGTCACATCACTCTCTCTCTCATGTATGGGCTGTATTAGTTATAGTCACATCACTCTCTCTCTCTCTCTCATGTATGGGCTGTATTAGTTATAGTCACATCACTCTCTCTCTCATGTATGGGCTGTATTAGTTATTATAGTCACATCACTCTCTCTCTCATGTATGGGCTGTATTAGTTATAGTCACATCCTCTCTCTCTCTCATGTATGGGCTGTATTAGTTATAGTCACACTCTCTCTCTCTGTGTATGAGCTGTATTAGTTATAGTCATCACTCTCTCTCTCTCTCATGTATGGGCTGTATTAGTTATAGTCACATCACTCTCTCTCTCTCTCATGTATGGGCTGTATTAGTTATAGTCACATCACTCTCTCTCTCTCATGTATGAGCTGTATTAGTTATAGTCACACCTTCTCTCTCTTATGTATGGCTGTATTAGTTATAGTCACATCCTCCTCTCTCTCATGTATGGGCTGTATTAGTTATAGTCACATCACTCTCTCTCTCTCTCATGTATGAGCTGTATTAGTTATAGTCACATCACTCTCTCTCTCTCTCATGTATGGGCTGTATTAGTTATTGTCACATCACTCTCTCTCTCTCTCTCTTATGTATGGGCTGTATTAGTTATAGTCACATCACTCTCTCTCTCATGTATGGGCTGTATTAGTTATAGTCACATCACTCTCTCTCTCTCATGTATGAACTGTATTAGTTATAGTCACATCACTCTCTCTCTCATGTATGAACTGTATTAGTTATAGTCACATCACTCTCTCTCTCTCTCATGTATGAGCTGTATTAGTTATAGTCACATCACTCTCTCTCTCATGTATGGGCTGTATTAGTTATAGTCACATCACTCTCTCCTCTCATGGGAGCTGTATTAGTTATAGTCACATCACTCTCTCTCTCTCTCATGTATGGCTGTATTAGTTATAGTCACATCACTCTCTCTCATGTATGGCTGTATTAGTTATAGTCACATCACTCTCTCTCTCTCCTCATGTGTATTAGTTATAGTCACATCACTCTCTCTCTCCTCATGTATGAGCTGTATTAGTTATAGTCACATCACTCTCTCTCTCTCTCATGTACAGGCTGTATTAGTTATAGTCACATCACTCTCTCTCTCATGTATGGGCTGTATTAGTTATAGTCACATCACTCTCTCTCTCTCTCATGTATGGGCTGTATTAGTTATAGTCACATCACTCTCTCTCTCATGTATGAGCTGTATTAGTTATAGTCACATCACCCTCTCTCTCATGTAAAGGCTGTATTAGTTATAGTCACATCACTCTCTCTCTCTCTCTCATGTATGGGCTGTATTAGTTATAGTCACATCACTCTCTCTCTCTCTCTCATGTACAGGCTGTATTAGTTATAGTCACATCACTCTCTCTCATGTATGAGCTGTATTAGTTATAGTCACATCACTCTCTCTCTCATGTATGAGCTGTATTAGTTATAGTCACATCACTCTCTCTCTCTCTCATGTATGAGCTGTATTAGTTATAGTCACATCACTCTCTCTCTCTCTCATGTATGAGCTGTATTAGTTATAGTCACATCACTCTCTCTCTCTCATGTATGGGCTGTATTAGTTATAGTCACATCACTCTCTCTCTCTCATGTATGAACTGTATTAGTTATAGTCACATCACTCTCTCTCTCTCATGTATGGGCTGTATTAGTTATAGTCACATCACTCTCTCTCTCTAATGTATGAACTGTATTAGTTATAGTCACATCACTCTCTCTCTCTCATGTACAGGCTGTATTAGTTATAGTCACATCACTCTCTCTCATGTATGGGCTGTATTAGTTATAGTCACATCACTCTCTCTCTCTCATGTATGAACTGTATTAGTTATAGTCACATCACTCTCTCTCTCTCTCATGTACAGGCTGTATTAGTTATAGTCACATCACTCTCTCTCTCTCATGTATGAACTGTATTAGTTATAGTCACATCACTCTCTCTCTCTCATGTATGGGCTGTATTAGTTATAGTCACATCACTCTCTCTCTCTCTCATGTATGGGCTGTATTAGTTGTAGTCACATCACTCTCTCTCTCTCTCTCATGTATGGGCTGTATTAGTTATAGTCACATCACTCTCTCTCTCTCTCATGTATGAGCTGTATTAGTTATAGTCACATCACTCTCTCTCTCTCATGTATGAGCTGTATTAGTTATAGTCACATCACTCTCTCTCTGTCTCTCATGTATGGGCTGTATTAGTTATAGTCACATCACTCTCTCTCTCTCATGTATGGGCTGTATTAGTTATAGTCACATCACTCTCTCTCTCTCATGTATGGGCTGTATTAGTTATAGTCACATCACTCTCTCTCTCTCTCATGTATGAACTGTATTAGTTATAGTCACATCACTCTCTCTCTCTCTCTCTCTCATGTATGAGCTGTATTAGTTATAGTCACATCACTCTCTCTCTCATGTATGAACTGTATTAGTTATAGTCACATCACTCTCTCTCTCATGTACAGGCTGTATTAGTTATAGTCACATCACTCTCTCTCTCTCTCTCATGTATGGGCTGTATTAGTTATAGTCACATCACTCTCTCTCTCTCATGTAAAGGCTGTATTAGTTATAGTCACATCACTCTCTCTCTCATGTACAGGCTGTATTAGTTATAGTCACATCACACTCTCTCTCTCATGTATGAACTGTATTAGTTATAGTCACATCACTCTCTCTCTCTCTCATGTATGGGCTGTATTAGTTATAGTCACATCACTCTCTCTCTCTTTCATGTATGGGCTCTATTAGTTATAGTCACATCACTCTCTCTCTCTCATGTATGGGCTGTATTAGTTATAGTCACATCACTCTCTCTCTCTCTCATGTATGAGCTGTATTAGTTATAGTCACATCACTCTCTCTCTCATGTATGAACTAAATTAGTTATAGTCACATCACTCTCTCTCTCTCATGTATGAACTGTATTAGTTATAGTCACATCACTCTCTCTCTCATGTATGAACTGTATTAGTTATAGTCACATCACTCTCTCTCTCATGTATGAACTGTATTAGTTATAGTCACATCACTCTCTCTCTCATGTATGGGCTGTATTAGTTATAGTCACATCACTCTCTCTCTCATGTATGGGCTGTATTAGTTATAGTCACATCACTCTCTCTCTCTCTCATGTATGGGCTGTATTAGTTATAGTCACATCACTCTCTCTCTCTCATGTATGGGCTGTATTAGTTATAGTCACATCACTCTCTCTCTCTCTTATGTATGAACTGTATTAGTTATAGTCACATCACTCTCTCTCTCTCATGTATGAGCTGTATTAGTTATAGTCACATCTCTCTCTCTCATGTATGAACTGTATTAGTTATAGTCACATCACTCTCTCTCTCTATCATGTACAGGCTGTATTAGTTATAGTCACATCACTCTCTCTCTCATGTCTGAACTGTATTAGTTATAGTCACATCACTCTCTCTCTCTCTCTCTCATGTATGGGCTGTATTAGTTATAGTCACATCACTCTCTCTCTTTCATGTATGGGCTCTATTAGTTATAGTCACATCACTCTCTCTCTCATGTATGGGCTGTATTAGTTATAGTCACATCACTCTCTCTCTCTCATGTATGAGCTGTATTAGTTATAGTCACATCACTCTCTCTCTCTCTCATGTATGAGCTGTATTAGTTATAGTCACATCACTCTCTCTCTCATGTATGGGCTGTATTAGTTATAGTCACATCACTCTCTCTCTCTCATGTATGGGCTTTATTATTTATAGTCACATCACTCTCTCTCTCATGTATGAACTGTATTAGTTATAGTCACATCACTCTCTCTCTCTCTCTCATGTATGAGCTGTATTAGTTATAGTCACATCACTCTCTCTCTCATGTATGAACTGTATTAGTTATAGTCACATCACTCTCTCTCTCTCTCATGTACAGGCTGTATTAGTTATAGTCACATCACTCTCTCTCTCATGTATGAGCTGTATTAGTTATAGTCACATCACTCTCTCTCTCTCATGTATGAGCTGTATTAGTTATAGTCACATCACTCTCTCTCTCATGTATGGGCTGTATTAGTTATAGTCACATCACTCTCTCTCATGTATGAACTGTATTAGTTATAGTCACATCCTCTCTCTCTCTCTCATGTATGGGCTGTATTAGTTATAGTCATCCTCTCTCTCTCTCATGTATGAGCTGTATTAGTTATAGTCACATCTCTCTCTCTCTCATGTAGGCTGTATTAGTTATAGTCACATCCTCTCTCTCTCTCATGTATGGGCTGTAGTTATAGTCACATCACTCTCTCTCTCATGTATGAGCTGTATTGGTTATAGTCACATCCTCTCTCTCTCTCTCGTATGGGCTGTATTATTAGTTATAGTCATCCTCTCTCTCTCATGTATGGGCTGTATTAGTTATAGTCACATCACTCTCTCTCTCTCTCGTAGTATGGATGTATGGTTATAGTCACATCCTTTCTCTCTCTCTTATGTATGGGCTGTGGTTATAGTCACATCCTCTCTCTCTCTCGTATGGGCTGTATTAGTTATAGTCACATCACTCTCTCTCTCTCTCATGTATGAGCTGTATTAGTTATAGTCACATCACTCTCTCTCTCTCTCATGTATGGGCTGTATTAGTTATTGTCACATCACTCTCTCTCTCTCTCTCTTATGTATGGGCTGTATTAGTTATAGTCACATCACTCTCTCTCTCATGTATGGGCTGTATTAGTTATAGTCACATCACTCTCTCTCTCTCATGTATGAACTGTATTAGTTATAGTCACATCCTCTCTCTCATGTATGAACTGTATTGGTTATAGTCATCCTCTCTCTCTCTCTCATGTATGAGCTGTATTAGTTATCACATCACTCTCTCATGTGGGCTGTATGGTTATAGTCACATCCTCTCTCTCTCTCATGTATGGGCTGTATTAGTTATAGTCACATCACTCTCTCTCTCTCTCTCTTATGTATGGGTTGTATTAGTTATAGTCACATCACTCTCTCTCTCTCTCATGTATGGGCTGTATTAGTTATAGTCACATCACTCTCTCTTTCTCTCTCTTATGTATGGGCTGTATTAGTTATAGTCACATCACTCTCTCTCTCTCTCATGTATGGGCTGTATTAGTTATAGTCACATCACTCTCTCTCTCTCTCTCATGTATGGGCTGTATTAGTTATAGTCACATCACTCTCTCTCTCATGTATGGGCTGTATTAGTTATAGTCACATCACTCTCTCTCTCTCTCATGTATGGGCTGTATTAGTTATAGTCACATCACTCTCTCTCTCTCATGTATGAGCTGTATTAGTTATAGTCACATCACTCTCTCTCTCTCTCTCTCATGTATGGGCTGTATTAGTTATTGTCACATCACTCTCTCTCTCTCTCTCTTATGTATGGGCTGTATTAGTTATAGTCACATCACTCTCTCTCTCATGTATGGGCTGTATTAGTTATAGTCACATCACTCTCTCTCTCTCATGTATGAACTGTATTAGTTATAGTCACATCACTCTCTCTCTCATGTATGAACTGTATTAGTTATAGTCACATCACTCTCTCTCTCTCATGTATGGGCTGTATTAGTTATAGTCACATCACTCTCTCTCTCTCATGTATGAACTGTATTAGTTATAGTCACATCACTCTCTCTCTCTCATGTATGGGCTGTATTAGTTATAGTCACATCACTCTCTCTCTCTAATGTATGAACTGTATTAGTTATAGTCACATCACTCTCTCTCTCTCATGTACAGGCTGTATTAGTTATAGTCACATCACTCTCTCTCATGTATGGGCTGTATTAGTTATAGTCACATCACTCTCTCTCTCTCATGTATGAACTGTATTAGTTATAGTCACATCACTCTCTCTCTCTCTCATGTACAGGCTGTATTAGTTATAGTCACATCACTCTCTCTCTCTCATGTATGAACTGTATTAGTTATAGTCACATCACTCTCTCTCTCTCATGTATGGGCTGTATTAGTTATAGTCACATCACTCTCTCTCTCTCTCATGTATGGGCTGTATTAGTTGTAGTCACATCACTCTCTCTCTCTCTCTCATGTATGGGCTGTATTAGTTATAGTCACATCACTCTCTCTCTCTCTCATGTATGAGCTGTATTAGTTATAGTCACATCACTCTCTCTCTCTCATGTATGAGCTGTATTAGTTATAGTCACATCACTCTCTCTCTGTCTCTCATGTATGGGCTGTATTAGTTATAGTCACATCACTCTCTCTCTCTCATGTATGGGCTGTATTAGTTATAGTCACATCACTCTCTCTCTCTCATGTATGGGCTGTATTAGTTATAGTCACATCACTCTCTCTCTCTCTCATGTATGAACTGTATTAGTTATAGTCACATCACTCTCTCTCTCTCTCTCTCTCATGTATGAGCTGTATTAGTTATAGTCACATCACTCTCTCTCTCATGTATGAACTGTATTAGTTATAGTCACATCACTCTCTCTCTCATGTACAGGCTGTATTAGTTATAGTCACATCACTCTCTCTCTCTCTCTCATGTATGGGCTGTATTAGTTATAGTCACATCACTCTCTCTCTCTCATGTAAAGGCTGTATTAGTTATAGTCACATCACTCTCTCTCTCATGTACAGGCTGTATTAGTTATAGTCACATCACACTCTCTCTCTCATGTATGAACTGTATTAGTTATAGTCACATCACTCTCTCTCTCTCTCATGTATGAGCTGTATTAGTTATAGTCACATCACTCTCTCTCTCTCATGTATGAACTGTATTAGTTATAGTCACATCACTCTCTCTCTCTCATGTATGGGCTGTATTAGTTATAGTCACATCACTCTCTCTCTCTCTCATGTATGAACTGTATTAGTTATAGTCACATCACTCTCTCTCTCTCTCTCATGTATGGGCTGTATTAGTTATAGTCACATCACTCTCTCTCTCTCTCTCTCATGTATGGGCTGTATTAGTTATAGTCACATCACTCTCTCTCTCTCATGTATGAGCTGTATTAGTTATAGTCACATCACTCTCTCTCTCTCATGTATTAGCTGTATTAGTTATAGTCACATCACTCTCTCTCTCTCATGTATGGGCTGTATTAGTTATAGTCACATCACTCTCTCTCTCTCTCTCATGTATGAGCTGTATTAGTTATAGTCACATCACTCTCTCTCTCTCATGTATGGGCTGTATTAGTTATAGTCACATCACTCTCTCTCTCTCTCATGTATGAACTGTATTAGTTATAGTCACATCACTCTCTCTCTCTCATGTATGAGCTGTATTAGTTATAGTCACATCACTCTCTCTCTCATGTATGAACTGTATTAGTTATAGTCACATCACTCTCTCTCTCTATCATGTACAGGCTGTATTAGTTATAGTCACATCACTCTCTCTCTCATGTATGAACTGTATTAGTTATAGTCACATCACTCTCTCTCTCATGAACAGGCTGTATTAGTTATAGTCACATCACTCTCTCTCTCATGTATGAGCTGTATTAGTTATAGTCACATCACTCTCTCTCTCTCTCGTGTATGAGCTGTATTAGTTATAGTCACATCACTCTCTCTCTCTCTCATGTACAGGCTGTATTAGTTATAGTCACATCACTCTCTCTCTCATGTATGGGCTGTATTAGTTATAGTCACATCACTCTCTCTCTCTCATGTACAGGCTGTATTAGTTATAGTCACATCACTCTCTCTCTCATGTATGGGCTGTATTAGTTATAGTCACATCACTCTCTCTCTCTCTCATGTATGGGCTGTATTAGTTATAGTCACATCACTCTCTCTCTCATGTATGAGCTGTATTAGTTATAGTCACATCACCCTCTCTCTCATGTAAAGGCTGTATTAGTTATAGTCACATCACTCTCTCTCTCTCTCTCATGTATGGGCTGTATTAGTTATAGTCACATCACTCTCTCTCTCTCTCTCATGTACAGGCTGTATTAGTTATAGTCACATCACTCTCTCTCATGTATGAGCTGTATTAGTTATAGTCACATCACTCTCTCTCTCATGTATGAGCTGTATTAGTTATAGTCACATCACTCTCTCTCTCTCTCATGTATGAGCTGTATTAGTTATAGTCACATCACTCTCTCTCTCTCTCATGTATGAGCTGTATTAGTTATAGTCACATCACTCTCTCTCTCTCATGTATGGGCTGTATTAGTTATAGTCACATCACTCTCTCTCTCTCATGTATGAACTGTATTAGTTATAGTCACATCACTCTCTCTCTCATGTATGGGCTGTATTAGTTATAGTCACATCACTCTCTCTCTCTCATGTATGAGCTGTATTAGTTATAGTCACATCACTCTCTCTCTCTCATGTAAAGGCTGTATTAGTTATAGTCACATCACTCTCTCTCTCTCATGTATGGGCTGTATTAGTTATAGTCACATCACTCTCTCTCTCTCATGTAAAAAGCTGTATTAGTTATAGTCACATCACTCTCTCTCTCTCATGTACAGGCTGTATTAGTTATAGTCACATCACTCTCTCTCTCTCATGTATGGGCTGTATTAGTTATAGTTACATCACTCTCTCTCTCTCATGTATGGCCTGTATTAGTTATAGTCACATCACTTTCTCTCTCTCTCTTATGTATGGGCTGTATTAGTTATAGTCACATCACTCTCTCTCTCTCATGTATGGGCTGTATTAGTTATAGTCACATCACTCTCTCTCTCTCTCTTATGTATGGGCTGTATTAGTTATAGTCACATCACTCTCTCTCTCTCATGTATGGGCTGTATTAGTTATAGTCACATCACTCTCTCTCTCATGTATGAACTGTATTAGTTATAGTCACATCACTCTCTTTCTCTCTCATGTATGGGCTGTATTAGTTATAGTCACATCACTCTCTCTCTCATGTAAAGGCTGTATTAGTTATAGTCACATCACTCTCTCTCATGTATGAGCTGTATTAGTTATAGTCACATCACTCTCTCTCTCTCTCATGTATGGGCTGTATTAGTTATAGTCACATCACTCTCTCTCTCATGTATGAGCTGTATTAGTTATAGTCACATCACTCTCTCTCTCTCATGTATGGGCTGTATTAGTTATAGTCACATCACTCTCTCTCTCTAATGTATGAACTGTATTAGTTATAGTTACATCACTCTCTCTCTCATGTATGAGCTGTATTAGTTATAGTGACATCACTCTCTCTCTCTCTCTCATGTAAAGGCTGTATTAGTTATAGTCACATCACTCTCTCTCTCTCATGTATGGGCTGTATTAGTTATAGTCACATCACTCTCTCTCTCTCTCATGTACAGGCTGTATTAGTTATAGTCACATCACTCTCTCTCTGTCTCTCATGTATGGGCTGTATTAGTTATAGTCACATCACTCTCTCTCTCTCTCATGTATGGGCTGTATTAGTTATAGTCACATCACTCTCTCTCTCTCTCTCTTATGTATGGGTTGTATTAGTTATAGTCACATCACTCTCTCTCTCTCATGTATGGGCTGTATTAGTTATAGTCACATCACTCTCTCTTTCTCTCTCTTATGTATGGGCTGTATTAGTTATAGTCACATCACTCTCTCTCTCTCTCATGTATGGGCTGTATTAGTTATAGTCACATCACTCTCTCTCTCATGTATGGGCTGTATTAGTTATAGTCACATCACCCTCTCTCTCATGTAAAGGCTGTATTAGTTATAGTCACATCACTCTCTCTCTCTCTCTCATGTATGGGCTGTATTAGTTATAGTCACATCACTCTCTCTCTCTCTCTCATGTATGGGCTGTATTAGTTATAGTCACATCACTTTCTCTCTCTCTTATGTATGGGCTGTATTAGTTATAGTCACATCACTCTCTCTCTCTCTCATGTATGGGCTGTATTAGTTATAGTCACATCACTCTCTCTCTCATGTACAGGCTGTATTAGTTATAGTCACATCACTCTCTCTCTCTCATGTATGAGCTGTATTAGTTATAGTCACATCACTCTCTCTCTCTCTCATGTATGGGCTGTATTAGTTATAGTCACATCACTCTCTCTCTCTCTCATGTATGGGCTGTATTAGTTATAGTCACATCACTCTCTCTCATGTATGAGCTGTATTAGTTATAGTCACATCACTCTCTCTCTCTCATGTATGAGCTGTATTAGTTATAGTCACATCACTCTCTCTCTCATGTATGGGCTGTATTAGTTATAGTCACGTCACTCTCTCTCTCTCTCTCATGTATGGGCTGTATTAGTTATAGTCACATCACTCTCTCTCTCTCATGTATGGGCTGTATTAGTTATAGTCACATCACTCTCTCTCTCTCTCATGTATGGGCTGTATTAGTTATAGTCACATCACTCTCTCTCTCTCTCTCTCGTGTACGGGCTGTATTAGTTATAGTCAAGTCTCTGTCTCTCATGTATCGGCTGTAGCAGTAGTTTGTCTCAAACACTTCTAGTCCCTCACACAGAGGTATGTACCAATGCCCCTCCACGTGACCCCCAGTGTGATGCAGTACTGACAGTCAGACGACTGTAACATTTATCTGTTAGGAGAGGTTTCGCCAACCTCGGGAGTTCAGGTCGGTGCCTGTTGTCAATGACGACGCAGTCTTTTCCCGGACTTCACCAGAGCCTTGACCTGCAGGTCAAGAAGGCGGCTCATTGATCTAGTGAAGGTCAGCTGCCGCTCCATTCCCCCCCCCCCCGATCAAGTATCCTCACCTGAACCTGTGTCGTCTGCTACACCTTTCAGTCCAAGACCTCTTCTGCCCCCCCCCCCCCACCAACCCTTACTCGTGCCTAGTCACCTGCCTGCTGCACAGGAGAGCGCTAACCCCGTCCCGCCAGCGCCGCCCGGCGGAATGAAGTGTGGTTGAGAGGAGGAGGGGAGAGAATAGAGTTCAGGGGGGGGAGAGAAGGTGGTGGGGGCGACGATTAGTGTAATCGCCAAGCGGCCGCCATGACACAAGGAGGGAGAGCAGCGGAATGTGGCCTCCCCCCCCCCCAACAGCCCCCGGGAGGCGTGTTTACGGAGGGCGAGCGGCGACAGCGAGTCTGGCCAACACCTGGGCCTCCGCGCTTATCGGCCCTCGCCGCGCTCCTCCATTCTCATTCTTCCACCAGCTCCGTACAGGGGCAGATAACTACGACTGGCTGCCGAGCCACTACGCCCCACACCAGGGGAGGGGGGGGGAAGGAAAAGTGAGAGGTCCTACAGGGAGTGACACACTCTCTGCCTCGCTTGTGGATTAATCAAGTCTTTGGGTTCTCTACCGACTCATTCATCTGCCATCGCACATTGTGTGCAGTCACTGCGCTGTCAGCACTGCGCATGTCTCAACCTAACAACTGTTTTGTAGAAGCAAAATTAGAAGTTTTTTGATTGATTTTAAGCCGTTTACACTTTTAACTTTCGAAATGCGTTGCGTCTCTGAGCCCAAACGTTAACATGTGGGGCAACTCATTGCTGTATGCTTCTACAGTCTCTACAAAACACTTACACTGCTGTGTATAGTATCTACAGTCTGTACAAAACACTTACACTGCTGTGTATAGCATCTACAGTCTCTACAAAACACTCACACTGCTGTGTATAGCATCTACAGTCTCTACAAAACACTTACACTGCTGTGTATAGTATCTACAGTCTGTACAAAACACTTACACTGCTGTGTATAGCATCTACAGTCTCTACAAAACACTCACACTGCTGTGTATAGCATCTACAGTCTCTACAAAACACTTACACTGCTGTGTATAGTATCTACAGTCTGTACAAAACACTTACACTGCTGTGTATAGCATCTACAGTCTCTACAAAACACTTACACTGCTGTGTATAGCATCTACAGTCTGTACAAAACACTTACACTGCTGTGTATAGCATCTACAGTCTGTACAAAACACTCACACTGCTGTGTATAGCATCTACAGTCTCTACAAAACACTTACACTGCTGTGTATAGCATCTACAGTCTCTACAAAACACTTACACTGCTGTGTATAGCATCTACAGTCTCTACAAAAACACTTACACTGCTGTGTATAGCATCTACAGTCTCTACAAAAACACTTACACTGCTGTGTATAGCATCTACAGTCTCTACAAAACACTTAAACTGCTGTGTATAGTATCTACAGTCTCTACAAAACACTTACACTGCTGTGTATAGCATCTACAGTCTCTACAAAACACTTACACTGCTGTGTATAGCATCTACAGTCTCTATAAAACACTAATAATGGTATGTGTGGTATCTACAGTCTTTACAAAACACTTAAACTGCTGTGTATAGTATCTACAGTCTCTACAGAACACTAACAATGGTATGTGGTATCTACAGTGTCTACAAAACACTCCTGTGTATAGTATCTACAGTCTCTACAAAACACTAACAATGGTATGTGTGGTATCTACAGTCTCTACAAAACACTCACACTCCTGTGTATAGTATCTACAGTCTCTACAAAACACTAACAATGGTATGTGTGGTATCTACAGTCTCTACAAAACACTCACACTCCTGTGTATAGTATCTACAGTCTCTACAAAACACTAACAATGGTATGTGTGGTATCTACAGTCTCTACAAAACACTCACACTCCTGTGTATAGTATCTACAGTCTCTACAAAACACTAACAATGGTATGTGGTATCTACAGTCTCTACAAAACACTCCTGTGTATAGTATCTACAGTCTCTACAAAACACTAACAATGGTATGTGTGGTATCTACAGTCTCTACAAAACACTCCTGTGTATAGTATCTACAGTCTCTACAAAACACTAACAATGGTATGTGTGGTATCTACAGTCTCTACAAAACACTCCTGTGTATAGTATCTACAGTCTCTACAAAACACTAACAATGGTATGTGTGGTATCTACAGTCTCTACAAAACACTCACACTGCTGTGTATAGTATCTACAGTCTCTACAAAACACTAACAATGGTATGTGTGGTATCTACAGTCTCTACAAAACACTCCTGTGTATAGTATCTACAGTCTCTACAAAACACTAACAATGGTATGTATAGCATCTACAGTCACTCAAAGAACAATGTGAAGACTGGCTGCAGTCCGTTAGTAGGCTGATGACTGCCGACAACCTACAGAAGGAGGCTGGTGATATGAGGAGAAGGCTGACCTGTGACATGTCATACAGCAGTAAGGTGAAGGTCACGAGTTTAGTCACTGCAACAGTTCAGGTCGCTAGTGGAGTGAGTGAAGTACAACCAGGCTGCACATCCGGCCAATAGTTTGCTGACAGATCGCATCAGCTCAGGTATAGTCAGTAGAGAACAGGGGACACAATCCAGTACATCCACTAGGTTCACACTTGTCTTTAGTGGCGAAATATTAGACACGATGACACTGTCTAGTGGTAGAATTGGTAGACACGATGACACTGTTTAGTGGTAGAATTGGTAGACACGATGACACTGTCTAGTGGTAGAATTGGTAGACACGAGGACACTGTCTAGTGGTAGAATTGGTAGACACGATGACACTGTTTAGTGGTAGAATTGGTAGACACGATGACACTGTTTAGTGGTAGAATTGGTAGACACGATGACACTGTTTAGTGGTAGAATTGGTAGACACGATGACACTGTTTAGTGGCAAAATATTAGACACGATGACACTGCCTATAGTGGCGAAATATTTGACACGATTTAACTGTCTAGTGGCGAAATATTACATACGATTCAACTGTCTAGTGGCGAAATATTACATACGATTCAACTGTCTAGTGGCGAAATATTACATACGATTCAACTGTTGAGAGAGAGAGAGAGAAGAGGGGATAAGGCAGGCGAGGTAAAGACAGACGACATCCTCACTGAAATATGACCACAACACACAAACATAATCAGGGTGAGCGACACTATATACTCATCTGAGCACAAAACAGGAGCCTACACATTTAAACACACTCACACACACACACACACAGAGACCACACAGACACACAGACACACAGACCACACACTATAGTTGTTATAACCAAATACAATCTTGACTCATTCACGCTGAACACATTTTGACATAAACATTACTTGTCCTGTCTTCAAGTCTTCAAGTCGGAGAATATTGGTGAGCGACTCAAAACCAACGAGTAGAGATTCTTAGTGTGCCAGTCCCCCAGGTCTGTGATCGCATATCTTAATGTGTTTGTGTGTGTGTGTGTGCTTGCTGTCCCTCACACCGTCCGTCACTCCCTGTAGGACCGGAAAGGCCGCTGGGGGCGGCGAGTGAGTGAGGGAGGGAGGGAGGGAGAGAGGGAGGGAGGATTTCCCACAGTCGGGGTCGCACGAGGCCAGACAGCGCGGCGCTATGAGGCGGCAATCTCTTTATCCTCCTCTCGCCACCGTCTGATCGACCTGAAAAGGTGTTAAACGATTAAAACTTCTTTGAAAAACACTGAGCTTTCCGCCGGCAATGGTGTGTTGGAAAGAGTCACAAATCCAGACCTCCTTCTGTCCGCACGTGGAGATCTCGCCCCTTTCTTGCCTCTTTTCCAGACCCTTCAAGGAGGACCACACGAGGTGGGGGGGGGGAGGCACTTACACAAGTCACAGTAAGTATAGGGACGACAGGGGGGGTGGGGGAGAAACTGGTTTCTGTCTTCCACGGGTATCTTCTGTGAGTGCCAGAACAACACCAAGTCTTTCTGCCGTTTGATTTCGCACCTGTTGCTCGCTCAGTCCCCCGACATGACGGCACCTGGCCAGGTGAAGGAATCGTCACTTCAGAGCTGTTCCCCGTCTCCAGTTGAGCCCCATCCCCCCGCCACCACCACCACCACCACCACCACCCAGTACCTGTGGAGACGAGTACAACAGTAGACTGGGTTTTCAAACTGTTTATTGTACAACAGTCCACAGGTGGAGGGACTAGTGGACAGAGCAGCAAACTTTCTGTTCTCCAAGCAAACGCTCAGACGAGCAATTGACTAGTGACTAGTCCACGTCTAGTCTCACCGGCTACACTCAGTAATTATCTAATTATCGAACTAAGCAGAAGGCAGGGCGACGGGAGAGGATGGCTAATCTCCCGTCTGACAAAGTACTTCGCCGTCTGGGGCCAAGAAGTGTGTCGCCAGACTGACCTCTCTCCTCGGCCTGTCGTCTGCTCACTTACGTGGCCGCGACGTAGTTGCTGTCTACCTGTTTGTCGTGCCACGTCCTCCCACAGGTGAAGCCGCCAGCCTGGCGCCGCATTGCGTGGTCAGGGTCCCTCTTGTCTACACCCCCCGGTCCTCCCGGGCCACCCACCTGTGTGAAGAGTCGCTGTCTACCCTTTCCTCCCAGCTGCTCCCCCATCCCTGGCGGCTGAGTGTCGTTTAGTGTCCTGATGCAGCCACCTTTTTTTCCGTTTGGAAATTGCATCAGAAAAAAATTGGAAAAAAATATTTCCTGAATTACGACAGTCTTTGGATGTCTGGAGATGCGTGGGCAGACATTTTATTTTCTAACCTCAGCTTGTTAAGTAAACACAGAAAGAGTCCGCCTACAATACAATAGAGCATTCACACAGTCGTCACACACAGACAGACAGACAGACAGACCACAACAGATTTCACGGTAACGACTTCATCATTGTCAGGGATATATAAAGACTGAGTGAGAGCAAGTGTAGCAAGTGTATCACCAATGTCACTGTAACCACTTTCTACTTTGAAGAGACATCAGCTCCAGAACTACTCCGACTCCTAATGTGTAACACAATATGTCGATCAGGGAGAGGAATAAAGTCAGGGTATATCAGGATATCAGGGTGTCAGTACATAGCAATCAGTATATCGACCTTAGTACACAGACCGTGAGAAGTGACTGTTGACAGACAGAAGGGTTTATTCTAACTTCATTCTCTCCATCACTTTTACAAGAAGACATGTCAGGGTGTCACTGACAGCACGGGGAGCCACATGGTGTGTGTTATTGTGTTTGTGTACTACATGCTGTGTACTCTGTGTGTTATTGTGTTTGTGTACTACATGCTGTGTACTCTGTGTGTTATTGTGTTTGTGTACTACATGCTGTGTACTCTGTGTGTTATTGTGTTTGTGTACTACATGCTGTGTACTCTGTGTGTTATTGTGTTTGTGTACTACATGCTGTGTACTCTGTGTGTTATTGTGTTTGTGTACTACATGCTGTGTGCTCTGTGTGTTATTTCTGTTTGTGTACTACATGCTGTGTGCTCTGTGTGTTATTTCTGTTTGTGTACTACATGCTGTGTACTCTGTGTGTTATTGTGTTTGTGTACTACATGCTGTGTACTCTGTGTGTTATTGTGTTTGTGTACTACATGCTGTGTACTCTGTGTGTTATTGTGTTTGTGTACTACATGCTGTGTACTCTGTGTGTTATTGTGTTTGTGTACTACATGCTGTGTACTCTGTGTGTTATTGTGTTTGTGTACTACATGCTGTGTACTCTGTGTGTTATTGTGTTTGTGTACTACATGCTGTGTGCTCTGTGTGTTATTTCTGTTTGTGTACTACATGCTGTGTGCTCTGTGTGTTATTTCTGTTTGTGTACTACATGCTGTGTACTCTGTGTGTTATTGTGTTTGTGTACTACATGCTGTGTACTCTGTGTGTTATTGTGTTTGTGTACTACATGCTGTGTGCTCTGTGTGTTATTTCTGTTTGTATACTACGTGCTGTGTACAAGTATGTGTGCATGTGATGTAGTCGTTACTGGTAGCACGTGTTATGTACAACTATGTTGTATGTTTTGTATTCTATCACATGTTATGTATATGATGTATGTTATGTATTCGCCTACTACTGTGAGGATTCGTTGTTATGTAAATGTCCAAGATGTCGGCCGGTTATGGTGACGACTGGTAGATACTGGAGACATAAGTGTGAGGGGGCGGTGGTAACTCACTTTGGGGGTAGTGAGGGGGCGGTGGTAACTCACCAAAGTGGGGTAGTGAGGGGCGGTGGTAACTCACCAAAGTGGGGTAGTGAGGGCGGTGGTAACTCACCAAAGTGGGGTAGTGAGGGGGCGGTGGTAACTCACTTTGGGGTAGTGAGGGGCGGTGGTAACTCACCAAAGTGGGGTAATGAGGGGCGGTGGTAACTCACTAAAGTGGGGTAATGAATGGGGCGGTGGTAACTCACCAAAGTGGGGTAGTGAGGGGGCGGTGGTAACTCACCAAAGTGGGGTAGTGAGGGGGCGGTGGTAACTCACTAAAGTGGGGGTAGTGAGGGGGCGGTGGTAACTCACCAAAGTGGGGTAGTGAGGGGGCGGTGGTAACTCACTAAAGTGGGGGTAGTGAGGGGGCGGTGGTAACTCACCAGAGTGGGGTAGTGAGGGGTGATAACTCACCAAAGTGGGGGTAGTGAGGGGCGGTGGTAACTCACCAAAGTGGGGTAGTGAGGGGTGATAACTCACCAAAGTGGGGTAGTGAGGGGGCGGTGGTAACTCACCAAAGTGGGGCTGTGTGGGGGCGGTGGTAACTCACTAAAGTGGGGGCTGTGGTAACTCACCAAAGTGGGACTGTGAGGGGGCGGTGGTTACTCACTGTGTGGAGGGAGGAGGAAGAGAAGGGGGTCTCCATCACTGGCGGCGGCGTGTAATTATGAGCGTGAAATGTCAGCCCCGCACGTGCACGACACTACGGCAAGTTATGGGCCTTGAAGTGCGGCGTTGCAGGCCAGCTTGACCAGGTCACCAGATGGCGTTATTAGTAATATGAGGTTTGGTGTGATTATTAGTGTGACATCAGGAATCATCTAGTAAGATAACTGCACTTATTTGTAGTGATGAGCTGTGGCTACGTGAGGGCCGTGGAGGCAGCCATTTGGGGTTAAAATACCGAAATTACATTTACAACTGTTTAGTCTAGATTTTATTATTGAAACAAATGATTGCTTATATTTCATACATTAGGTACAGTCATAAATGTTTATAGGTTGTCTTATAATAACTGTTTTGACATTTTCCTGAATATAAAATCTCTTGACGCCAGGCTCATTGTTTTTGTCATCAGCTCCTTTCTTGACACTTCTTTCATTTAAACCTTCGTATCGTTAACTTTTTGACTTGTTGACACTGAAAACATGAGACTTACACACAGAAGACAAGGAAATACACGATTATTCTTTTAATAAATGCTAGACAAATGTCGAGGTTCACCGAGTTTAACAAAACAGAGAAATACCAGCCTGCACTGTTCAAGTCTGGAAAGAAATAGTGAAATTTTGTCTGTTTTCTTTCAGCTAATGTGTCATGTTTCTGCGAATAAATCAGAAATTTCACGTTAACGACGTGACTGTTGTCAGGGAAAGATGTCAAGATTGAGAGCAAGTGTGTCACAAATGTCACTGTAGTCACTTTCTACTCTGAAGAGACACAAGATCAAGAGCAAATATCGGTCGTACATTAAAGTACAGTGTCTTTCTGAGACCAGGTGAGAACAAGATGGCGCCCTGCCTACACCTGGTGAGGCCACCAGTGGTTGGTGATGTCCGTCAGGCCATTCAGTGGCAAGCATCTCAACCTTCTCACCTGTACAGGTGGCTGGTCCCTCACGATGCCAGGAACGACAACCCAACGGCCAGACTTTGACCTCAACAACGTGACGAGACGAAGTCACATCACTGGACTTGACTACATGGACAGACAGTAGCCGTACCTCTAGTGACATCACTGGACTTGACTACATGGACAGACAGTAGTCGTACCTCTAGTCACATCACTGGACTTGACTACATGGACAGACAGTAGCCGTACCTCTAGTGACATCACTGGACTTGACTACATGGACAGACAGTAGTCGTACCTCTAGTCACATCACTGGACTTGACTACATGGACAGACAGTAGTCGTACCTCTAGTCACATCACTGGACTTGACTACATGGACAGACAGTCGTCGTCTGGTCACATCACAGGACTTGACTACATTGACAGTATAGTCGTCTGGTCACATCACGGGACTTGACTACATGGACAGACAGTAGTCGTACCTCTAGTGACATCACAGGACTTGACTACATGGACAGAGTAGTCGTACCTCTAGTGACATCACAGGACTTGACTACATGGACAGACAGTAGTCGTACCTCTAGTGACATCACAGGACTTGACTACATGGACAGAGTAGTCGTACCTCTAGTGACATCACAGGACTTGACTACATGGACAGACAGTAGTCGTACCTCTAGTGACATCACAGGACTTGACTACATGGACAGAGTAGTCGTACCTCTAGTGACATCACAGGACTTGACTACATGGACAGACAGTAGTCGTACCTCTAGTGACATCACAGGACTTGACTACATGGACAGACAGTAGTCGTACCTCTAGTGACATCACAGGACTTGACTACATGGACATACAGTAGCCGTACCTCTAGTGACATCACTGGACTTGACTACATGGACAGACAGTAGCCGTCTGGTCACATCACAGGACTTGACTACATGGACAGACAGTAGCCGTCTGGTCACATCACAGGACTTGACTACATGGACAGACAGTAGCCGTACCTCTAGTGACATCACAGGACTTGACTACATGGACAGACAGTAGTCGTCTGGTCACATCGCGGGACTTGACTACATGGACAGACAGTAGCCGTACCTCTAGTCACATCACAGGACTTGACTACATGGACAGACAGTAGTCGTCTGGTCACATCACAGGACTTGACTACATGGACAGACAGTAGTCGTACCTCTAGTGACATCACAGGACTTGACTACATGGACAGTATAGTCGTCTGGTCACATCACGGGACTTGACTACATGGACAGACAGTCGTCGTCTGGTCACATCACAGGACTTGACTACATGGACAGTATATTCGTCTGGTCACATCACGGGACTTGACTACATGGACAGACAGTAGCCGTACCTCTAGTGACATCACAGGACTTGACTACATGGACAGTATAGTCGTCTGGTCACATCACGGGACTTGACTACATGGACAGACAGTAGCCGTACCTCTAGTGACATCACAGGACTTGACTACATGGACAGACAGCAGCCGTACCTTTAGTGACATCACAGGACTTGACTACATGGACAGTATAGTCGTCTGGTCACATCACGGGACTTGACTACATTGACAGACAGTAGCCGTACCTCTAGTGACATCACGGGACTTGACTACACGGACAGCAGTCGTACCTCTGGTCACTCACCAAGTTCCGGCACGAGGCTGGAGCTCAAGGTGCTACAAGCAGGGAGCATGTGTAGCTGTGGCTAATGTTTATTAAAATGTTAGAAAACTGTAACCATGGAAACACTTTCTGTCTTTCTCTTACTCAAGTACAAGCAGTTGTTGACATGGAATGAAGCACATTGTAGCAACACAGGAAACACCACGAGGATTCCTTAGCCTAAGGAGAGGCACGGGCACTCCCTTGCCTGTCCCTCCCTCCCTCCCTCCCTCCACCTGCCCGCTGCACCCACTGGAGACTTCAGGTGAGGGGGTCACCTGCACAAGTTTCTTTGTCGAAATACCCCCCTCCCCACCCCCGTTTTTCCAGGCACTTTATGGCACAACAGCATGCTCCGTTTTTCACCTGCAAACATTTCTGACTATCATTTCAACAATGATGTGCAAGCACCTGCGATATTGATGAAGAAATATTTGCATTCAAGGCCACCCCACGTGTTGACGTCTGACACGGCATGTGAATAGTTGGTGGCACGGACAGGCGCCTGCAGGTCCATTACCACAGTCAAGTGTCTAACTCCTGTGGTCACATCGTCAACATCAGTACAGGTCAGCCTCGTCACACCACCACCACCACCACCACACAAACATCAGTCTCGACACTGAAATACAAAGTTTAGTCAGCGACTGGACCGCGGCCATACACCCTTACCTATGGTACGGGGCATCACGTGACTAACCCCATACCACCTGTAGTTACCTGAACTGTGCACAGGTGGACTTTGATGTTGATAGACGTGTAGCAGTGGCTGCTCATTGAGTGACTGGCGGGGTTGCTGGCTGTTTTGACAGTGCAGGTGTCTGCTCATTAGCTTGCCGCACAAGACACCCAGCAGATGGCTGATATTATAATTATTTTCAAAGACGTTTTTAACGTCTTCGCAGGTGGCGCTGTCTGTCTTCCCCTCTCTCGTTCCCTACCCCCCCCCCTTCCCGAGTAATACAATTTATTTGTAGCTGTGTAGATTTCCACTGAAGGGTTGGACAAAAGTAAGATTCTCCAATTCTGGTTTGAAACCTGTTTGAACGCTCTGATCACGTGACTTTTTTTTATTAAGGCTGTGTGATATTCACGAGGCGGACCAGTGGCACTGGGGTGGTACGACGTTACTAGTTTAGTCACGTGACCTGCAAAGTGTCATTTCTCGTGGTGTCGAGGTTTATCGCATGTAGGCCAGTAGCATGGCGCACACAACATAACAGAGATCTACAGTTGTTTATATTTGTACAAATATATTCACAGTTGTTTATATTTGTACAAATACATTCATAGTTGTTTATATTTGTACAAATACATTCATAGTTGTTTATATTTGTACAAATACATTCACAGTTGTTTATATTTGTACAAATATATTCACAGTTGTTTATATTTGTACAAATACATTCACAGTTGTTTATATTTGTACAAATACATTCATAGTTGTTTATATTTGTACAAATACATTCACAGTTGTTTATATTTGTACAAATATATTCACAGTTGTTTATATTTGTACAAATACATTCACAGTTGTTTATATTTGTACAAATACATTCATAGTTGTTTATATTTGTACAAATACATTCACAGTTGTTTATATTTGTACAAATACATTCATAGTTGTTTATATTTGTACAAATACATTCACAGTTGTTTATATTTGTACAAATACATTCACAGTTGTTTATATTTGTACAAATACATTCACAGTTGTTTATATTTGTTCAAGGCCCAGTAGAGAACGCTGCTGACGATATCGTCAATAACAAATGTAGAGATGCTAATGCTCCATTTCGATTGAGGGCTTGCAATATCTTGACCTGTGGATGTCTCACGTGCAATAAAGTGAGCTACAAGACACGTACTAATTCTCACTTTTGTTTCTAAATGGTTTTTGCCCCCGATTATCCGTTGTCTATTGTTTTTCCCTTTCCTGTTTCACAGTCCCTTTGCCTCCTTGCTCATCTTGTCCTCTTCTTGTATCTCCTGCTGACGTCCTGTCACGTGACCAGTCTGTGTCGATGGGCTGAACATTTTCTCTCCGTCTCGCTCCCGTATCTCTGGCTCGGAAAGAGCGTGGTGGAGGACCCAGGCTGTGTAATCACAAACATCGAGCATGAACACATTCATCGAGCATAAACACAAACATCGAGCATAAACACAAACACAAACATCGAGCATAAACACAAACATCGAGCATATATGCAAGTAGCTGTCACTCATTCGGCCTCGTGACTGTCACACCACCATGTGACGGCAAGGGTATTGTGTTGTTCACCTTCACAAACAATAACAGGTGTGTGTTGTAACAAGTGGGGCGAACCTTGTTCAAACCAACATCACAAATAATATAGATTCCGAGTGATTTCAAACTCTAGTTTTTATAATGGGAAGAAATCTGCCTTTTCATTTTTTGGTGCATGGGTCAGTTGTAATTAACCGGTTCTAATTAACCGGGTGGTGGTAGGAAGTTGTGGGGGTGGGAGAGGAAAGGAAAGAACAGTTTTGCCTCTTGAGTCTTAAAACGATTGACATCCTCAGTGTATTGTAAGCAAGTCACAGAACATCAGCAAGTCACCTCAGAACATCAGCAAGTCACAGAACATCAGCAAGTCACCTCAGAACATCAGCAAGTCACAGAACATCAGCAAGTCACCTCAGAACATCAGTAAGTCTCAGAACATCAGCAAGTCACCTCAGAACATCAGCAAGTCACCTCAGCACAGACATAAACAAGTCATGTCAGAAGCCATTATATCAACAGTTGAAAGAATTTCTCGAGAAGTTGGGAAACAGTCACATCTTTTTCTCTTCTGTCTTCCTAAGTATGACCGTGGGGGGGGGGGTTGGAACGTGTTCGTTCACCAGGTGGCGCCAGCAGTGACGTTGTCAGTGCACGTGGTTGAGCCAGGCGTAGGTGGTGTCTGGCAAGTCCACACACACACACAGAGCGAGCTGCACAAGAGCTCATCAGAAGGTTGCGGTGTGGGGTGGGGGTGCGGAGAACAGCTTCGTATTGCTTTCCCCCATCCAGCCCCTCTACCCCCTCACCTCCCTTCTCGTCCCCTATAGCTTAGCGAAACGACTGCTTTCTTCTGTGACTGTCACGAACTGAGCTCTCAGAACATTTAGAAAAACATTTAGTCTAATGTCAAAGCCTTACTTCATCCGGCACCGAAGACGTTTTCAGTTTCCGGGTATTTTCCTGGTATCATCTCGCAGTCATACCCTGATTCTCAAACTTCGTTTTAAATGGCAACGAGACAGATGTTCCCTGACACATTTGACAAAATCCTGTTTACAAAGTGAAAATCAGTCTCTTCAGACCAGTCTTGTAGCAGGCAGGGAGGTCGCTATGGTACTTGCAGGCCAGCTACCCCCAGGTCTCCAACACACTACCTCCTCGTGTCTCAGGTGGATCTCTAGTCCACGAGAACGACAACACCACAGACAACATTCATCACCTAAATGTAATAACGGTCGTTCTGTTTAATTTATGCAAGTCAATGATAATTATAATAAACAAAAATACATTTTGGCGTCTCGGTAAAGAGGTGACTGGACTTTCTTTTAGAAAGATTTGGCTGCTTGTCAGGGACGGTGTGTGGTCAGTTAACAGTCGATGGACATTTGTGTAATACAATATCAAGATCGCTATCAACACCTTTATCACACATCGCCCCCATCGTCCACTGTCTGCTATACAAGAGTACAAGAGTATAAGAGTACTTAGGAGGAACACACGGTGATTAAAGGTGCTGAAAGTGAAGATCTTTCTGACGATCTTGACTGAGGAAACTGCGGCGGAAGAGATGTTAATGGTACTATTTATAATTCTCAGATGGTCATCGGATTAATTAATAATGTTACTTGTGACCAGAAAGCAGAAGAAAGACATTTCGCTTGAAGAGAAGGTCTCGATGGGTGTGACTGTCACAGCCTCTCCCCCTTTGCTAAGCCACCCGGAGAGGACTTGTCATCTTGACAGAAGACTTGCTTATCGAAATCATAGAAACCAGTTCACTTACAATTAATCCCTTTCACCTAAGGTTTCACCTGGCTTTCCCGAATCTACCCCATAAAACCATCGTAAGGCAGTGATGAAATGTTTGCTACACTTCTTTCATTAACCGATCAGCTATAAAGAAAAGGACGGGGCATCTCATGTTCCAATTTTGCTCTGACAAAACTCGTCAGTTATTTATTTTATTATTATTATTATTATTGCAGAGGTTTGTGGGCTCAAGAAGTGAGAATATTGGAAGGCAGTGGTGAGCATAGACAGAAAACAGCAAACAGTGTCTTGGCAAGTGACATCGGCTGACAATTATTACTTATCACCACCATATGCTTCTGGCCAAGGATGCACTTGCAGGCCAATCAGAATCCCCGAGACTTGAACCCCCCTCCACGACAAGAGAGCAGCACCCCTGGGCGGAGCCTGACTGCGGCGGTAGGCGGCTCCAAGGTGAAAGAAAAAGGCGGAGCCAAGCGGTGCTGGGAGGTGGGCGGGTGGGCGGGTGAGCTCACAGGTGTGCGGCGGCCACGCTAACACTTGAGACTAGCGGCGCCAGGCTGTCTGGCCCAGCCAGCTTTGCCTTCAATACCTCCACACACTCCGCGCCAGGTGTGTTGCTACATCAGCCAAGAACAGGACAAGTCGGCTCCACACCCCCTCCCCCTGCAGTCTAGCACCATCCCACCTCCCCCCACCATCGCTCACGTGCGAGAGTGGGGATCAAGCAGCACACCTTGAAGGGAAAGTAACTGAAAAAAAGAAGTTTAAAGACATCAGCGCATCTAATTAAAAAATACCGCAAATGGAAGCCGGCGATAAAGACACGGCGCTTAGTTGCTCACCCTGTGTAGACCTGCAGTCGGCTGAACCCAACTTCACGAGGAAAAGTTCCACCAGTCCCCCTCCCCCCACCTCAATGTCCAAGTGAGGAAACTTCGCGGTGTGAGGGGCACGAACCCCCACCCCATCTACCCGACACGCATGCACGTCAAGAGAGCGGCTTCACGTGGCGCGGGGACAAGTCCAAGAGCAATTTTCAGGCTAATTGTTTGCATGTCACGAGCATCAATGGTTAGTGATAAGGATGCTAGTCTCTCGCAATGACAGGCTACACAATAATCTTCCCTCCATTTACTTGACGAGAAACAATGAAGTGGATTTGATGGTGGGCGATGATTGTTGTGATGGATGAGGGTAAAAGCCCCTACACACCGCGGTGTCCAAACACCTTACTTTAATAATTCCAACACCTTACTTTAATTATTCAAACACCTTACTTTCATAATTCCAACACCTTACTTTCATAATTCAAACACCTTACTTTCATAATTCCACCCTCTCTTTACCTGCAGGTCCCTGGGATTTTAAACAAGGCTGAAACTGAAGAGCTTCAAATTGAAAATGAATCGTAACAATTACAATAAAACTGCAAAGACGCTTACTTGTTGACATATTGTATGTGTCCTCACATCGTGTAATAACATGGAGGTGTTTGTTGACATATTGTATGTGTCCTCACATCGTGTAATAACATGGAGGTGTTTGTTGACATATTGTATGTGTCCTCACATCGTGTAATAACATGGAGGTGTTTGTTGACATATTGTATGTGTCCTCACATCGTGTAATAACATGGAGGTGTTTGTTGACATATTGTATGTGTCCTCACATCGTGTAATAACATGGAGGTGTGTCGTGTCAGATTATTGACACGTGTGATGTAGGTGTTCCCGCGAGATTATTTTCTGATAGCATGTACGTTTCTCCTGTAAGATTATTTTGCGATGAAATTTATTGTCGTGTAAGAATGCGTTTGTTATAAGTTTTATGTCTTGTAAATGTCATGTGTTATCACGTGAAAATATTTTATAACATGGAAGGTATTATGGAGTGTTATGGAGTGAGAATGTCGATGATAACTCGTAAGATTTATGTGTGATCGTGTAAGAATATTTTGTGATGATGTGTAAATGTGTGGTGTGCTATTAAGGCGAGAATATGCTATGATAACCAGTAAGCTTGAGAACATTTTGTGATATCATGTGAGTTGTGTTGAGCATCCACTGCTCACCCACAGCTCACCCACCCACTGCTCACCCACAGCTCACCCACCCACTGCTCACCCACAGCTCACCCTCATCCAGCGCAACTTCGTTCACTACCCCTGACCCCTACGAGGAAATGAGTGAAGGAAGAATCTGGTCTCAATGCCAGGCCAAACCTTCAGCTAGACACACCGACTCACCGCCAGTAACAAATCAGAAGGTGATACAAGCAAACCCACAGACAAACACACGAATAAAATACAAGACGAAAGGGAATACAAGCAGACACACAGGCTAACATATGATAAGAGTGGGACAAAGAGAGAGAGAGAGATCGCCAGCCAGCTACAAGCAAGTAGAGGGGTTGGTGTGGGGCACAGGCCTGGCTTAACGGCTTGTGTTCTACACAGATATCGAATTATCACCTGCTATGATTAGATTGTTGAGGGATTTACGAAAGACTGGATCTGGCAGAGGTCAAAGACAGGTTCAAACAAGAAAGCCCAGGTGCAAACGCTGTGAACTGTGACCTGTGTGCACCTGTGCTGCTTGCCGTCTGTTCACAGACTGACGCAGTCAAGCGAATCAGGGGCCCAGGTAAACCTATCCCTCCATCCAGCCACCAACGACGACGCCACCGCGCGGCTGTTACCCCTCACCACCACCACACACACACAGACACACACCAGACACCACCCGTAAGACTTTTGTAGGGTGTAACGGACCGCCCTGCATACCCGGCTCTGTTTCATCTACCCAGGATATTGCCTCCTGTTGCCTTCAAGGATTGTCTCCCGTATCCAGGATATTGTCTCCAAGTACCAGGAGGATTATCATTGTTTCCAGGATACAGTTGCCCTTTGCTCGGGGTGCTGATACCCGTTTCTAGAGTACGCTTCACCCGTACACTTGTTGTTTCACGTACCCAGAACTCTGGTCAGCCAGTCACTTTGACAATCATGTAGTCCAGAGACTCGACTGGGTGGCGGGTGTTGCAAAAAGCAAAAGGCAGACAAGTTTCTTCAGCGATGCTTTGGTGTTGAAGGAAATGGTCACGTGGGACACGGCATTAACCTCTTTGTGGAACTTTTCACTCAACCCTCCCCCCACTCCAGTCTCTTTCAGGGCCTCTTCCACCGGGACTTGCAGCACACAGACTGACGACCATGACCCGAAAGCATCTTTTCAGACAACTTTTTTTGACTGTGTGGGATAGGAACTATCCCTTAGATGACACACCTGAAGAACACGATGACATGTACACAGCGAGACAATAAGACGAGTACGATGACAGACATTCTGACAGGAACAGAAGAACGCGAGTAGAGAGAATAACACAGAACTGATGGGTGTGACAGACCGACAGCAGGCTCAACCTTCTTCTTGTCAGATTCTACAACTATCGCCAGAAATATTCAGATCGCATAGAAAAACTCAACCACAGGAATTGAAACTCACCCAAAAATACACACCCTCTCTTTTTTAAAAGAAAAAAATTGTATTAAAATGGGAAACTAGACTTTTAAGGGATTTTTGTAAGGAAGGTGGGGGTAGTCAGACACATCAACAAGATTAGAATCAAGAGTTTTGTCTCCCCTTCTTCTCATCTCCCATCCGAAAAACACAGCAAACAAATGGCGGGTGAGGCGCGTGCGCACAGACTGGGGGCGTCACTGATGGCCATGTTGATAGAGTCGCCCGCTCTCCCACGCCTGTCACCTGCAGCACACCTGGTACTTGGCGTGTGCACTGCGACTAGCCAGTGTCCACTAATCGCACACCTGTTGATTGCCACCTGGAGCCACAGAGACCCCGACAAAGTTATTTTAGGAATGCTACAGATTAGCACGAGCAGTCACTAGATATTGGTCTAGGACCGAGTCAGTAGATACACCTGACTATACATATATATACCTGACTAGTAGCATGACAGTATATACACCTGACTATATATATATATACCTGACTATATATATCTATATACTGACTAGTATATATATTATACTGACTAGTAACATGACAGTATATATATACTGACTAGTAACAGTATATATACCTGAGCAGTAATATGACAATATATATACACCTGACTATATATATACCTGACTATATATATCTATATACTGACTAGTATATATATATTATACTGACTAGTAACATGACAGTATATATATATATACTGACTAGTAACAGTATATATACCTGAGCAGTAATATGACAATATATATACACCTGACTATATATATATATACCTGACTATATATATCTATATACTGACTAGTATATATATTATACTGACTAGTAACATGACAGTATATATATACTGACTAGTAACAGTATATATACCTGAGCAGTAATACGACAATATATATACACCTGACTATATATATATTTATATATACCTGAGTAGTAATATGACAGTATATACACCAGACTATATATATATACTGACTAGTAACATGACAATATATATATTTATATATACACCTGAGTAGTACCATGACAGTATATACACCTGACTAGAACCCTATCAATATATATATATATATAATGCAGGCATGTAACACGCGAGGCTTCAACTAAAAGGCACACACACACACACATATGAAGGACAAACTTACTTAAAGCACTGATCATTTTTTCTTTTCCGTTCACTTGTATCACTGACATTTTGTTGTTATGTTGTGGTATAGAGAGTGTTTGTTTGTTTGTTTGTTTGTTTGTTTGTCTGGAGTTGTAATGGCCTGACGTAAGAAGACACGAAAGTCGAAAAGTTTTCCGCCCACCTTTTGAAAACTGAGTTTCCGCAGGGCGTGGATGTACATCACTAAAACATTAGGAACATCGCGACAACTGCATCACGTGATCCACACAAGTGTGCAAACATCCCGACAACTGCATCACGTGATCCACACAAGTGTGCAAACATCGCGACAACTGCATCACGTGATCCACACAAGTGTGCAAACATCGCGACAACTGCATCACGTGATCCACACAAGTGTGCAAACATCGCGACAACTGCATCACGTGATCCACACAAGTGTGCAAACATCGCGACAACTGCATCTGATTATCGACACAGTGTGCAAACAACTCGACAGTTGCATTTCTTGTTGGACATTCTGCAAACATCTCTACTCTCTCTCACAGCCCCCTCAACACCCCCGTTACTACAGCTGCAACTTTTGAATGCAATAATTGTATATCATCGTATAATTGTATAATCGTATGTCGTGCACGTCGTACTTTGTGCACAGAAGTAGACACGCACTCTTCTTGTAGTTTGTAGGAAGATGTAGACACACATTCCTTGCAGTTAGTATAATGATGTCGACACTCTTTGGTAGTTCGTACAAAGCAGTAGACACAGAAGTACATACTTCCTTCGTGGTTGGTACAAAGCAGTAGACACAAAAGTACAAACTTCCCTCGTAGTTTGTACAAAGCAGTAGACACAGAAGTACATACTTCCTTCGTGGTTGGTACAAAGCAGTAGACACAAAAGTACAAACTTCCCTCGTAGTTTGTACAAAGCAGTAGACACAGAAGTACATACTTCCTTCGCGGTTGGTACAAAGCAGTAGACACAGAAGTACATACTTCCTTCGTAGTTGGTACAAAGCAGTAGACACAGAAGTACATACTTCCTTCGTAGTTTGTACAAAGCAGTAGACACAGAAGTACATATATACTTCCTTCGTAGTTTGTACAAACAGTAGACACAGATGTACATACTTCCTTCGTAGTTTGTACAAAGCAGTAGACACAGAAGTACATACTTCCTTCGTGGTTGGTACAAAGCAGTAGACACAAAAGTACAAACTTCCCTTGTAGTTTGTACAAAGCAGTAGACACAGAAGTACATACTTCCTTCGTAGTTGGTACAAAGCAGTAGACACAGAAGTACATACTTCTTTCGTAGTTGGTACAAAGCAGTAGACACAGAAGTACATATATACTTCCTTCGTAGTTTGTACAAAAGCAGTAGACACAGAAGTACATACTTCCTTCGTGGTTGGTACAAAGCAGTAGACACAAAAGTACAAACTTCCCTCGTAGTTTGTACAAAGCAGTAGACACAGAAGTACATACTTCCTTCGTGGTTGGTACAAAGCAGTAGACACAAAAGTACAAACTTCCCTCGTAGTTTGTACAAAGCAGTAGACACAGAAGTACATATATACTTCCCTCGTAGTTTGTACAAACAGTAGACACAGATGTACATACTTCCTTCGTAGTTTGTACAAAGCAGTAGACACAGAAGTACATACTTCCTTCGTGGTTGGTACAAAGCAGTAGACACAGAAGTACATACTTCCTTCGTAGTTTGTACAAAGCAGTAGACACAGAAGTACATACTTCCTTCGTAGTTTGTACAAAGCAGTAGACACAGATGTACATACTTCCTTCGTAGTTTGTACAAAGAAGTAGACACAGAAGTACATACTTCCTTCGTAGTTTGTACAAAGCAGTAGACACAGAAGTACATACTTCCTTCGTAGTTTGTACAAAGCAGTAGACACAGAAGTACATACTTCCTTCGTAGTTTGTACAAAGCAGTAGACACAGAAGTACATACTTCCCTTATAGTTTGTACAAAGCAGTAGACACAGAAGTATATACATACTTCCTTCGTAGTTTGTACAAAGCAGTAGACACAGAAGTACATACGATGTAGACGCTTACCGCCCTTGTAGTATCTCACCTCCTGATGTTTCAATTGACCAAATCTTTTGTGTTGCTGTGTGTGTGTGTGTGTGTCTACCTGTGTGTCTCAGTGTCCGGTAGCCTACAAACAACGGTTGCTATTGTGTTGTTATGGTCAAGTTCCTCAAGTTTCACAATCATGAATTGGTTCGCTTTTGGATAGCTATTTTTTATTACTTTTAATTGTGTTAGGGGTGAAGCAAAGGATATATGCAGTGACATACATACAGGATGCAACAGTGACGTGAATACAGTGACAGCAATACAGCAACATTAACAAACAGACTGAAACAGTGACATCACAGTGACGTGAACACAGTGAGAGTAATAAAGCGACATGAACACATAAGAGACTGAAACAGTGACATCACAGTGACGTGAACACAGTCACAGTAACACAGCGACAGTAACACAGAGACAAGCAGTGATATCACAGTGACGTGAACACAGTGAGAGTAATACAGTGACAGTAACACACACACACACACACACAAGATGTAGAGAGGAAATAGTTGATATTTCAAGACATGTGAATGATGAGTGGCGAGGACTGTTCATCACTTGACTCACGCGCTGTTTTCATCTCAGTTCACGTCGTCAAGACTCATTTGAAGTCTGGGAGTGTGTGTTACAAAGAAAACTCACTCCCAGAATGAGTTCTGTCTTATAAAAGCTCCTGTTAATCTCAAGGCGAGTATAAGGAGAGTTTACTCTCAGTACCGTGCAGCATCTCTACTCAGCTCCTTGTCATTTATTCGCAGTTTCCAAGGAGTTTCTGTCTGTTGACCAAACGGTTTGACTTTTCTGGTCATCTCTTGTGACGTTACCTCCTCTACACAAGGGCTTTGTTCATCTGTACTATTTTTAGTCTCAGATGACAAATATATCAAAACAGCAGACGGCCAGTGGCTCGTCAGACAGGTCTTTGTGATTTACACCTGATAAACACCTCACGGAACTCAGCCCGGCCCCGGGGAGAAGAGGAGGCTTTGTTAATCAGAACTTCACGTGAGGAGAGCTCGCTCCTACCATTTTCCTTCTTCCTCTGCCACTTCCTGGTGAAACGTCACAAAACATCAGCCAGGCCTGATATTAATTATCTTAAACACACTCACACACACACACACACACACTCACACACACACACACACTCAAACACACACACAGACACACACACACTCACAGACACACACACACACTCACTCACACACACACACTCATTCACACACACACACACACTCACTCACACAGACACACACACACACTCACACAAACACACACACACGAACTCTAGCTTGATTGCACGTGATCTCCTGTCCATGTGCTTCATGTAGTGCTCTGGGTGGTTCACGTAGTGCTGGTCTCTGGGTTTATGTAGCGGTCAGGGTGGTTCACGTAGTGCTGGTCTCTGGGTTTATATAGCGGTCAGGGTGGTTCACGTAGTGCTGGTCTCTGGGTTTATGTAGCGGTCAGGGTGGTTCACGTAGTGCTGGTCTCTGGTTTGATGTAGCGGTCAGGGTGGTTCACGTAGTGCTGGTGGTTCACGTAGTGCTGATCTCTGGGTTGATGTAGCGGTCAGGGTGGTTCACTGGTTGATGTAGCGGTCAGGGTGGTTAACGTAGTGCTGGTGGTTCACGTAGTGCTGGTCTCTGGGTTGATGTAGCTGTCAGGGTGGTTCACATAGTGCTGGTCTCTGGGTTGATGTTGATGTAGCGGTCAGGGTGGTTCACGTAGTGCTGGTCTCTGGGTTGATGTAGCTGTCAGGGTGGTTCACGTAGTGCTGGTCTCTGGGTTGATGTAGCTGTCAGGGTGGTTCACATAGTGCTGGTCTCTGGGTTGATGTTGATGTAGCGGTCAGGGTGGTTCACGTAGTGCTGGTCTCTGGGTTGATGTAGCTGTCAGGGTGGTTCACGTAGTGCTGGTCTCTGGGTTGATGTAGCTGTCAGGGTGGTTCACGTAGTGCTGGTCTCTGGGTTGATGTAGCTGTCAGGGTGGTTCACGTAGTGCTTG
This sequence comes from Marisa cornuarietis, assembly GCA_004794655.1. Lineage (NCBI taxonomy): Eukaryota > Metazoa > Mollusca > Gastropoda > Architaenioglossa > Ampullariidae > Marisa > Marisa cornuarietis. The sequence continues at coordinate 361,334 of SMMW01000214.1, forward strand.
TGGTTCACGTAGTGCTGGTCTCTGAGTTGATGTAGCTGTCAGGGTGGTTCACATAGTGCTGGTCTCTGGGTTGATGTAGCGGTCAGGGTGGTTCACGTAGTGCTGGTGGTTCACGTAGTGCTGGTCTCTGGGTTGATGTAGCTGTCAGGGTGGTTCACGTAGTGCTGGTCTCTGGGTTGATGTAGCTGTCAGGGTGGCTCACGTAGTGCTGGTCTCTGGGTTGATGTAGCCGTCAGGGTGGTTCACGTAGTGCTGGTCTCTGGGTTGATGTAGCTGTCCCCTATCGACTATAGTGACCTGACCACTAGTCACCTATCGACTATAGTGACCCGACCACTAGTCACCTATCGACTATAGTGACCCGACCACTAGTCACATATAGTGACCTGACCACTAGTCACCTATAGTGACCTGAACCATAGTCACCTATCGACTATAGTGACCCGACCACTAGTCACCTATAGTGACCTGAACCCTTGTCACCTATCGACTATAGTGACCCAACCACTAGTCACCTATCGCATATCGTGACCTGACCACTAGTCACCTATAGTGACCTGACCACTAGTCACCTACCGACTATTGTGACCTGATCACTAGTCACCTATAGACTATAGTGACCCGACCACTAGTCACCTATCGACTATAGTGACCCGACCACTAGTCACCTATCGACTATAGTGACCTGACCACTAGTCACCTATCGACTATAGTGACCCGACCACTAGTCACCTATCGACTATAATGGCCCAACCACTAGTCACCTATAGTGACCTGACCACTAGTCACCTATCGACTATAGTGACCCGACCACTAGTCACCTATCGACTATAGTGACCTGACCACTAGTCACCTATCGACTATAGTGACCCGACCACTAGTCACCTATCGACTATAGTGACCCGACCACTAGTCACATATAGTGACCTGACCACTAGTCACCTATCGACTATAGTGACCCGACCACTAGTCACCTATCGACTATTGGGACCTGACCACTAGTCACCTATCGACTATAGTGACCTGACCTCTAGTCACCTATAGTGACCTGACCCTATTCCCCTATCGACTATAGTGACCCGACCACTAGTCACCTATCGACTATAGTGACCCGACCACTAGTCACCTATCGACTATAGTGACCCAACCACTAGTCACTTATAGTGACCTGACCGCTAGTCACTTATCGACTATAGTGACCTGACCAGTAGTCACCTATCGACTATAGTCACCTGACCACTAGTCACATATAGTGACCTGACCATTAGTCACCTATCGACTATAGTCACCTGACCACTAGTCACCTATCGACTATAGTCACCTGACCACTAGTCACCTATCGACTATAGTGACCTGACCACTAGTCACCTATCGACTATAGTGACCTGACCACTAGTCACCTATCGACTATAGTCACCTGACCACTAGTCACCTATCGACTATAGTGACCCGACCACTAGTCACCTATCGACTATAGTGACCCAACCACTAGTCACTTATAGTGACCTGACCGCTAGTCACTTATCGACTATAGTGACCTGACCACTAGTCACCTATCGACTATAGTGACCTGACCACTAGTCACATATAGTGACCTGACCACTAGTCACCTATCGACTATAGTCACCTGACCACTAGTCACCTATCGACTATAGTGACCCAACCACTATTCACCTATCGACTATAGTCACCTGACCACTAGTCACCTATCGACTATAGTGACCTGACCACTAGTCACCTATCGACTATAGTGACCTGACCACTAGTCACCTATCGACTATAGTGACCTGACCCTATTCCCCTATCGACTATAGTGACCTGACCACTAGTCACCTATCGACTATAGTGACCCGACCACTAGTCACCTATCGACTATAGTGACCCGACCACTAGTCACATATAGTGACCTGACCACTAGTCACCTATCGACTATAGTGACCCGACCACTAGTCACATATAGTGACCTGACCACTAGTCACCTATCGACTATAGTGACCCGACCACTAGTCACCTATCGACTATTGGGACCTGACCACTAGTCACCTATAGTGACCTGAACCCTAGTCACCTATCGACTATAGTGACCCGACCACTAGTCACCTATAGTGACCTGAACCCTTGTCACCTATCGACTATAGTGACCTGACCACTAGTCACCTATCGACTATAGTGACCCGACCACTAGTCACCTATCGACTATAGTGACCCAACCACTAGTCACCTATCGACTACAGTGACCCAACCACTAGTCACCTATCGACTATAGTGATCCGACCACTAGTCACTTATAGTGACCTGACCACTAGTCACCTATCGACTATAGTTACCCAACCACTAGTCACCTATTGACTATAGTGACCTGACCACTAGTCACCTATCGACTATAGTGACCCAACCACTAGTCACCTATCGCATATCGTGACCTGACCACTAGTCACCTATCGACTATAGTGACCCAACCACTAGTCACCTATCGACTATAGGGACCCAACCACTAGTCACCTATCGACTATAGTGACTGACCACTAGTCACCTATCGACTATAGTGACCTGACCACTAGTCACCTATCGAGTATAGTGACCCAACCACTAGTCACCTATCGACTATAGTGACCTGACCACTAGTCACCTATCGACTATAGTGACCCAACCACTAGTCACCTATCGACTATAGGGACCCAACCACTAGTCACCTATCGACTATAGGGACCCAACCACTAGTCACCTATCGACTATAGGGACCCAACCACTAGTCACCTATCGACTATAGTGACCTGACCACTAGTGACTTGCGGTCTGATGGCCGCTCAACATCGCCCTGAGACAATCAGTGCGACAACAGACCTACAATCACAAGCAGTCACCAGGCTCAGGGAAGTTTCAGACACATCTTTATTATTATTAATAGTAGTAGTAGTAGTATGGATGGGGCAAGGGACATCCAAAGTTGACAGCCCAACACAAGAAAATATGATGAAGCTGCACAAAGATGAGAGCCGCTGGGCAATGATGTCCACAAGATGTCTGCCAGTGGATGTAGGAGTGAGCCGGAGAAGCAAGCAACAAGAATTTCCAACTCGGTTTTTTTCCACCTGTCAGGTGTCTGTTCCAGTGAAAATATCTCAATTTCGATACGACCTGGTGTCTGACGGTCAGACTTACCTCCCTCTCTCCTTGGCGGCGCTGGTCGCGGTGCTATCAGTGGCGGCAGTGTTTATTAGCTCCCCTTGACAACACACCACCCGCCTTTATCTCGGCCCTGTATCCCTCCAGCCTCGCTTTGGTGACAAGCGGCCAATCGTGAAATGCCTTTTATCAGTGTTATGGCAGACCCCTCAGCGTGTGGACAAGATAGTACATGAAGAGAGGCTGCCCCTGATGGTTCCATGATGTACATTGGCGCCGTCTATAGGCGCCACTGGGTCGGGTGGGGTCGTGAGGTCGGGTGGGGTCAAAACTGCTGTAAGCAGACTGCAGTCTGCAGTCTGGTCGTTTAATTTATTTCTTGGCTCGTGTTTTGGTTGTATGCTGCAATTCACCTTGCTGGCATCAGGGTTAACTTCACCCTTCTAACTCTCTTACACACACAAACAAACAACAAACAAACAAACAAACACATAGGTATTCACATTTGCACACAGACATTTCCATGTAGTACATACCCACGTGTGACCTGTAAAGACTATGCCACACGGGGTTTGGTAAACACTGTTTTCTTTTAAAACAGCCTCGATTTTCCGGATTCCCGTGTGGCATATCCCCGGGCCGCGTTCGGAAACCGTTTGGGGAAACTGTTTTCTCGGTGTTTGCGGTTTTAGAACTTGCCAGTCGCTTGCAACAAGAGGCGGCACAATCTGCGATACATCTGCCTCCCGACAGAAGCCTGGTGAGTGACTTGGTCACCTTGGTGAGTGACTTCCCCCGCCTGTACAACCCGCTTCTCTTCTCACCCCCCCCCCCTCACCTACACATGCGTATATCCTGACATTTTATAGAGCATCACCATGGTTCCTACATGTTACTACCCCTATACAGTCCTAGGGTTCACACGGCTTGTACAACTCTATGGTCCCTACACTTCCGCAAAGAGTTTGAATTCTTTATAGACTTCATCATCAAGCTACTTCCTATAAAATCGTTATTTTCAAGTCGTTCTCCTTGTGATATTTGTCTGCTGTCAACTAAAGATGTGCTGTAGTGTGTTATTAATGTCACCAACATTTTCTCCGCTGTCCATGAGAGTCAATCAATCCGTCAGTGTGGTTCGGTCTCCTCTCCATCAAAGATAAAGCCTGCTTGATGATGGTGGTCAAGATTACCAGCAACATCATTGGCTTTCTAGACTTCTAGACAGACCACCGGGTGATTACACCAGGGTCGCGAGGTTAAAAACTGTCAGCACCATCTGAGATCCCTTCTCACCCACTTCATCACTAGTTCCTAATCCTACCCTCTGGCCATAGATAAAATTACCAACTGTGATCGCGATCTTGCACAGGACTAACTAGTTTGTACTAGTTTGTGTGTGTGTGTCTGTGTGCGTGTGTGTGTGCGTGCGTGCGTGCGTGCCTCTGACGTTCATTGCTCAATGTGGGGGGGGGGTTGGGAATTTAATTGTAAGTATAAACGTGAGCGTGAATGAGGTGTGACCGTAGTTTGTTTATCTTATTACTCATGGGAGCTCCCAACAAAGGAAACTTTCTATCTTTGTTGTGGATTGCCGCAGATTGACCGCAACTGACCACAGAAGGTCTCGTCAAAACAACAGACCAACTGCTGGGGCATCCGTTACAAACTTCAAAGAACAGAATACTAGCGCGTGTATCTTTCCTTCGTTTATGTGTGTGCACCCGCGCGCGCTTTTCTTCAGTTCCCCGGGATGATTGTTCAAAATTGTAAGCATGCCATGTCACATGCCATGTGATGTTCTATGTAAATCAAGTTCACTGCTACACTCAGCTGTATTTTATTATAGTTAGTTACATCACTTATCGGTGATATTAGTTTATATCTCTCTGACATCTTGTTGCGTGTTTGTTATCGCAAGTTCTATACATTGCAATGGTTAATACATATATTCCACTTTGTGCAAGTAAAGAACGTTGCACCAAATTCTTTCTTATGTTTGATCAAGCTCACAAGGCTAGCTTCATGTTCCTACTGTTGCATCACGGAATGCTCATTTGTGGACGAGGCGCCACAGTATCAGGGAGATAACTTCCCGACTCAAGCAGTTTCTTATCCTAACCTGGTTTATTTCAGACATTAACTAGGAAGATATTCACCCAGTGAGGGTAAACGTGTCTTCAAGTGACTTAGAGGGCAGCCATTAGCCCATTAATTAAAGGGACTGAGAAAGCTGAGGTGGTCGTTAGTGAAGGGACAAGACACTGTGCATACCTGTGAGCCACACGGGCTACACGACACTGATGCTGGCGCCGTATTATCTGCCCTGTGTCAGCCATGTCATCACGTTTTATGCCGCCAGGTGGCGTTACTATCATAAACATGGCTTCCTGCGCATGCAGAATCCAGCTGCATGAAATTGCTCTGACAGGTGTAGCCAGCTATGCTTCTTTTGAAATACACAGCACGATCTCTGTAAGGGACCCCACTCCCCAACATGAAAATAGTGCGAGGGCAGAGGTGGTGGATGGACAACTCAATGTGTCAACACAGACGGTCGAACCTCCCCCTCCTCCCCCTCAACCACACACACACACACACACCCTCTAACAGCACACATAATAAATCTCTGCCATAACTTGCTCGCTATTGAATGTGGTTGACGTTTCCAAAACCCTCTGCAAGTCAAGTTTGTCAGGGGTCAGAGGTCCACCATGAACATGTGGAGAGAGAGAGAGAGATGAACAGTTTTCCAAGTTCTGCAAGAGAACTACCGTTACCCTACCGCCACCCCCCGATCCCCATATGAGCAAAAGCCTCCTTGAAGGTGCTCACTGAATGCACCGTTACTATCCAGTGACGTCAGCCCATCGTTAGCTGAAGAAGCGCCATCTGCCGGCGGCTTCTGGGGTGACTTCCGTCGCATGCATCTAGTCGCTTCCACAAGGGGTGATAACGCTGCGAAATGGTCAGCCGGCTGGAAGAGCTGCTGGTGCAAGCATGCATGACTGCTTGACGTAAGCCGAGACAAGTGGCGGGGGGGGGGGACTCACTGAGACCGGGGTGTGTGCTGACGGGTGGCGCTCATCAGATCCTACCCTGCATGCATGATGTAGCGACCATGCTGTCAGACCCCAGACAATAGCGTGACAGGAACTTACTGATCCCAAACACTGCTTGATGTCTGACAATTGCTGACCCCGAACACTTCTTGATGTCTGACAGTTGCTTTTTGATCCTTGCACGCATCTCGGTGGCGCCAGTGCCATTCTCTCCCCCCTCCCCCCCAACACACACAAAATTGTTGCAGTGCTGTGACAAACGTGAAACAGCTTTTACAGCTGATTCTCCACCAACAGCCACCGTCGTGTGCTTCCGGAGGTCTTGAGATCTCGACATCGGAGAAGCCGTAGACGTCGTTTCAGTCTTCAGTCCTGCGGCTTTCTTTTCGGTGACATCGCAGTCACTGCTCGCAGCCTTCAGACACTTTCAGCAAACGTCTTAACTCATAAATCTCGTCCCTTCAACTGTCCATTTTCGTTTAAACTGCGGCTAGCGAAATCGTCCCACCTCTTCAAAACATTGATGTAGCGTTGAGGTGGGGGAAAACAAACTTCGACACTTCTAACGATAGAGTCATTATCATTAGGGTAACATCCCCCAGCTCACCGTCCATGGGTGGTAGCCTGCTAGTTGATAAATCTGATATTTACTTACCTTTAACTTTTTGTTTGGTTTGCTTTTTTTCTTATCTCAAGCATCACATCATTGTTCTGCTTTGACAATTAAAATTGAAGAGATTGAGAAGTGTGATGCCTGGTCAGTGCTATCTCCTGCCTAGAAACGTGCAGAAATAGTTTCAAAAAAGAACTGACGCTAGGAAGATTCCCTTCTGCGTAAGTATTTTTGTTAAAAAAGTTATCTCTTTAAATCGATTTCATAACTGACGGTGTTCTTACTGAGGATCGACCTGAACTACGAGGTGATGAGGGCAAGAGGAAGATAACAGACCAGGGAGCCGACGATGAAAACTTGAAAAGAGAAATATTGTGGCGTACAAGTATGCAATGACTATAAATTAATTGAGGAGTCATTTTTTAGTGAGAGAAGACGTGATATCATGGGATAAAAAGCATTAAAACGATAAACCACAAAAAGTTTCAACGACAGACATATGTGGGGACAGATCTCTGGTCAACGACCAGCGGCTCAGGGCAGACAACTGTGTAGTCGCTTGATTCAGACAGAACTTCCGGTTGCCGAGAGTTACCTCCCCGCGTGTAGCAAGTGTTGTGTTGGCAGCTGATTCACGCGATTATCAATTTCCCACATTTATTTGTTTCCAAAGGATATGATCCGTTATGTGAGATAAAAAACACATAAACGTGAGTATTTTCATTCGTTATATTTTACTGCTTATCTGTGCTAGGATATCTATGATTAACATAGAATGTTTTTAGTTTTTTATTTTACGATCTTATTTCGAGTGCGTCCCATCCTACCTTCAACATATTTATTGTAATAAATCAAAACTTAACACTACCATTGGCATTTTCTTCGAGATTCTGTTGATCTGTATTTCATTACAGTGTGTAACGTAAGCATTAAATAGGTTTAAAACAGTCTTTTTGAATGGATGTTTTTATTCATGGCGTTATTCCGACACTAGACCCTGTCACTATGTCATGTGACAAAGTATAGTGATTGCTGACGCTGACCACTAAGTGATTGGACTTAGCACGACTGTCAACAACATATTTAAAACTAAGTGTGATTATGGAGCATGAGTATTCTGGTCAAATTAAAATTCAGACAGCAGTTATGACAGCTTCATCAAATCGACAAAGTGAGAAAAAGAATAATGTTAGCGATGCAACAAGTGACGTGTTGTACTAAACAAAAGCTGTGTGTGAGACATTGTTGTTATCTTTTTAATTGTCTGACCTTTGACCTCTTTGTCTTCCCAGTGGCACAATACCTTTAAGGATTTTGAAAGAAAACTGTCTAACGTATTTCATTTGTTTGCGATGGGAAGGTTCTTGCCAGTAGTTGTAGCTTTCTTCATTGAGATTGTCTCTTTCTGTACAAAATCCAACATAATCTCTTTTTTCATATTTTGGGGTTGATCATTTTTATAGACTACCCTTAAAAATCTTGCTTTTATAGGCAAGCAGCAGATTTGAGATGACAGAAGATTGAGGAAAAGTAGTGATAGTATAAATACTGCAGTAGGTTCAGAATATAAATGACTTCAGGTTTCAGATTGTCATCACAGTTTTTTTTTAAATTTATGTTTAATAACACGTATACATCTACAATTATATTGTCATCACTACTTCTGGCGCAACCACCATTATCGTCATTGTTGATTTGTTTGCAGATGTACTCCCTGTTATCAGGACTTTGGAAATATTTATTCCAGAAGGATGAATTTTTTGTTCTCATCCTTGGATTGGATAATGCTGGAAAGACAGTAAGTTTAATCAACTCCCGGTGTGCAACATGTATGCAGAGTCTGGAAGAAACTGCTTACATGTTTTTAAAAAAATACAGAACAGAAAACATTTCTAGAAAAGCAGTTGTTGGAAAACAAAATAAGTAACTCCACTCCAGTAAGATCTCTACAGGTGAATGTGTAATAATAAATACAACGGGCTATCTGAATCAGATAGATATTCTGATGACAGTAACCACGGACTGCCGTATAATGACAATTACTACAAGCTATGTCAAGACATCTACTTCTGCTCTTCACTTTAAAATTCTTTCACGAATTCCTCAAGTCACTGTTGGTTAAGTATCTACATTCTCCTACCGGTTAGTCCTGTTTATTTGTAGGACTATTTCTTGCAGACATTTTTGGAGCAAACAAAAACAAAATTCAACAAGGGCTACAAAGGCATGAACCTGGCTAAAGTCACTACAACAGTTGGACTGAATAGTAAGATTGTGATACATGGTGTCTGTTCAAATCAAATTTAAGAAACATGTTTTGATTTCACTGCTCTAAGTAATTAATTACTTTGATACTAAAGTCACTGTTTATAGTATTTCCTTTCAAGTTACTGTCACTGTTTTTTAAAAAAGTTATACATTTTAGCATCACTTTTAAATCAGTTTTAGTTACTTTTCTTTAAAGTTGCTTTCAATGTGAACTTATATTTTAGAAAAATTGGTGTTATTTATTAAATCTTGCCAACAATTTAAATTTTGTCTCCTTCATACAGTTGGCAAGATTGACCTTGGGAAAACACGATTGAATTTCTGGGACCTTGGTGGTCAGGAGGAACTGCAGTCGCTGTGGGACAAGGTCAGATAACCCTGCTGGGTCAAGAAACATTTACAGTCCAGGTCACTGGAAGGAGCTCTTTGGCAGAGCCTTCCAAAATACAGACCTGCATTTTTAAATAGGATACATTGTAGAAGTGTATGAGAATAGTCATTGATAGTTATAAAGATCAATAGCAAAATACTGAAGTGCCTCTTTTGTGTTAACTACAAGAATTTAAACACATTGGTAGACATGTAGAGTTAAACCAGCTGTATTTCTGTTCTAATTTCTTATTCGGTGTTTGTTTTTTTGCTGTTTTATGCAGTGTCTTCGGTCAGTGTCTTATCTAATATTTGTGTTATCACTTACTTGCATTATTACTGTTCTCACTGCTGTATGCAGTGATCGTGTTTTCACGGTCTTATACAGTGTTTGTGTCTTATGCGGTGTTTGTGTTCTCCCTGTTTTATATGTTTGTTTTCTTGCTGTCTTATACAGCGTTTGTGTTCTCACTGTCTTATATAGTGTTTGAATTTTTACAGTATTATGCTGAAACACATGCAGTCATCTATGTTGTGGATTCTTCAGACAGAGATCGAATTGAGGAATCCAAAATGGCTTTTGGTATGTATCTGCACGGCTTTACAAAGAGAAAAACAGTAGTTGTCATGCCTTTCACCTGTAGGTATTTAACCTGAAGACAAGAGTGATACAAGAACAGGAAGTGTATATTTACATTCTCCCACCTCTTCAGCAAGAGCATTCTTTCAGCTGTGTCAGAACTTCAGTCTTATTTTGTGTGTATCATTCTTTCTTTTGTTTATTGTAAACATAATTCAAGAATGTACTAGTATAAACACTTCAGTAATGATAATGGTGTGAGCTTTTATAGCATGTAATCCCAACCAAAGCCGGGCTCACCGCACATTACAAACACGAAAACACAAGACAGACAAAATTCCTGTGGATCTGTTAAGTTAATTTGAATGCCAGGTCGTTATTCTGCCAGATGAAATTCAAAGATCAAGATGTCAATGAAACATCTACAGTCATTGGACTGGAGTATTGGACTTTGTAGATCAATAATCAAACACTAGATCAAAGTGCCCTCTTATGCCTGTTAGGCAAAGGGACATCACTCTCAACATAAAAATGTTGATGTTATTGCTATCCTAGTTGTTTTGCATGAGGTGCTGTCTTGCACGTTTCTAAGGTCACAGTATTATGTGTTTGTGCTGTTAACCTCCTATTGTGTGTTTGTATCTTCACAATATTCTGTCAAGACATTCTGCAAACAGTATTTACATGTGCTAGGCTTGTCCTCCATGTGAAATGTTGTTTTCTTTAGACAAAATTTTGTTTTCTGTAGACAAATTTTTTTTTTTTTTTTTTGTAGACAAAATGGTCTTCAATTCCTCTTTGAGAGGTGTGCCCCTTCTGCTGCTTGCCAACAAGCAGGACTTAGAGGTGAGCCCCTGGCCCAGTGACATTAAAGCTGCTGTGAAATCAGTGCTTAATCTTGTCCTGATTTTATGTAAAGAATTCGTTTTAAAACCATGTGCATGTCAAAATGTCATTTTTGGAATCTCACAAAATAGAAATGGTTTGTTGGCAGTAGCCTCCTTTTGACTTTTGAAGTCAAGAGCAAGTAAACTGATTTTGTCACCAACTTGCAGGATTGCCTGACTGTGAGTGACATCAGACATGTATTTAACCCCAGTCCTGAGGTTGTTGGCAGCAGAGATTGTCGAACAGATGGGGTTTCTGCACTGAGAGGGTATGTAGAGGATACCTTTTGCTTTGTGTACATGACCTACCTAGTTGTATAGAGGGTTATGATGTACATAACTATATAGGTGTGTGGTGTACATAGCTGTAGAGGTGTACATGGTGTACCTAGTTGTATAGATGAGTGTGATGGAACTACATATAGGGTGTGTGATATACATAGCTTTATGTCGAGGATACTTTTTGCCTTGCGTACACGGTGTACCTTGTATAGAGGCTTCTGATGTATATAAGTGTATAGCAGGTGTGTGATATACATAGCTGTATATAGAGGTATACATGTTGTGCCTAGTTGTATATAGGATTGTGATGTACATACCTACATAGTGGGTGAGTGATTTACATAGCTGTATATAGAGGGTGTGTGTATACATAGCTGTATACAGAGGGTTGCATAGCATAGATAGCTGTATATAGTAGATGTATAGTTATGCTTTGCATTGAACACTTACTGACTTAATTTTTCATGCGCAGTAATATCTTTTTGTGCAGTGATGGTGTACAAGAAAGTATCAACTGGTTGGCAAACTGTATCAAAAGAAATACACACTCCAGGCCACCCACACAACGAGATATCACCTGAATGATTTTCCCACTTATCGCTCACTCACTGTCTGGAACTATTTATTTTCACACTGGCTTCCATAAACTAATGTTGCTTAGATTTGAAGCCACCTAGTCAGCATGTCATGATTTGTTGCTGAGTTTACTGTCAGGTTGACACTGGGTTTTTCTGGGGATAAGATTGATGGCATGTTAGGACCTTCTTGAGGGAAAACTGTTATCAAAGAGAACACCAGCAATGTGTTGGTGAACTCTGTTTGCCACTGATAACAGCTGAGCCATTGATTTGCTCATTGAGTCAGATCTTCTCACCATTCTTGATCAAAGATGGATGGTCGGTGGCGCAACACTTCGCGCCTGTCACCAATACATCGAGGTTTGGCTGTCCTGGGTTCAGCTCTGATCTTGGGCACACTGTTCTTTCTGTGAATTTGGCATCTGTTTACAGGGCTGCCTACCTTTTTTGTGAGATAGCTTTAGTTGCTGGCTCGGTTTGAAACACCGATTCCCCTCCCTCCACCTCCTACCTCTTGGTCAAGGATTAGGAAGGTATTACTCTGTCGTTTGGAATTTTCAGGTCTTTTCTACTCTAGGTTACAATCCAACTCGTTATGAGCACTGGATTCTGTATCCTGTGTCTGTAAATATGCATGGATGTGCCTTTGCATGCCTCTGTGTGTGTGTGTGTGTGTGTGTGCACAGGCTTGTACAAAATAAGTTCAACTGTTGGAATGTTGTTAAGGTGTCTGTAAAGAAGAAGGGTGTGGTTAGTAGGGATTGGTGCTAAGCACTGATCTACTGTGCACTGTTCACATAGAACGTTTTCATGTAATATTAGTACTGCTATTACACTTGCTGAAAGGCTAGGCAGAATACAGAAAAAGTTTTTGTTTGGTCAGATCTGGCATACATTGTAAAAATTGGGTTAATGCAAAGACCTTAACTGTTGGCAAATGACATCCCCTCCTGTTCACAAGCGTAATCGTTAAAAAATAAAGAAGAAAAGGGTCAGAACTGTAATGAGATTGAATACAGAAACATATCAAGCTTTAGCCACTGTAACTGCTGGGAGATTATGTTAACTCTCTTGGTTCGATGGGCGACGATCGTGGCTTTGCTGGGTAGCACAGGCAAGGCGATTTTCATTACTTTTTATTGCAAAGTTCAACTTTATCTCAGAGCAGCAATAATGAAAAAACAAGCTTCACCCACTGTTGTCTTCCCAGTCTTCAGTCATTGTAATGTTATATTTTTATGTTGAACCAAGAGGGTTAACAGGTGTTACTGTGTATTTTAATAATGGTACTGTGATGGAAGCTTCTTTCTGCATGTGTTGATCTTTGGAAGTTTGTCTTGTGAACAGAAGGGCTGTGCCCCGAGATCTTGTATAAGTATTTTGTAGTAGAGCTTTGTTCAATCATGGCCAGAAATGCCAGGATATTTCTCCTTAATGCTCTGAACAGGTAGGTTATCAGGTGAAAGAGACAACCAAAGATGTCAGGTAAACCTGAATCAGATTATCATAAATTAGTTGCTGCAATATTGAAAGAATTATGTGCTAAAAATCTTGTCAGTCACTTTTGTTGTTGGTGGTGATGGTTTAGTATTAATTAAGTAGTGTGTATCACAAATCATAATGCTACAACAGACCTGAGGACCTGAGCTGTATATGCATGTGCGTGTATGTATGGAGAGAGTGAGCTACAAAGCTAATGTCAGTATTTAACTGGCTGGTATATGTGGCATTATCCTTGTACATTTATTTGTCCTGTCTCCCAGTTTAAGTAGTACATATAGAAGTATGGATTTCCTGCCCAGAGCAGAAATTGTGGGCACATTCTGGGTTATCATGGGAGATGCATAGTGGGGGATATGTTCACATGTTGTATGTAGTTGAGTTGCACTGTGGGAGACAGCTTCAAAGGCTGTCCTCGGGCACAGCATTATGGGTAAGCCTGTGGATTCATTCTACTTTATTTTGAAATAAATGTAGTCACCTGCTGTCGGCTATAGCGTTGATAAGTAGAGTTTACTCAGTGAGTGGGAGAAAATATAAGGGCAGAATGCTTGTGACATTACTTAGGTCAGAATTTCAAGTGCTTATCTCAGTCAAATCATTTAAAGCTGAAGGTAGCTTCTTCTGAAGGACTTATGCTGCTACAGTTGCTAAAAGGTACAAAAATAAAGGTACCGTGGCAGGATGGACAGTCACTCTAAGTGGCTTGCTCTTTTGTAATAATTTTCTGTACTTGCTATTATCTGCTTTGCTTCCTACATGGTTGTTGTAGAATGTGAGAAACGATTCTTTTATTGTAGTCTGTCTTCTGCTAGATGTTAGATATCCTCTGCACCAGAGTTGGGATGTCAAGATGGGTCAGCTCTCATGTTTTTAAGACCAGCTTTTGGGCCGTTTCCTTCTGTTCTGTTACAGGATAGTTTTGGCACAGCTTGTGTGCATGCCATAACTTCCTCTTCTCAAATTTAGAAGAATGTGGATTTTGAAGATTGGCTACAATGTGTATTCTGCTACATACATAATTTCTGTTTGCTGTAAGATATTCAGAAGCTTCTGGAAGTAGCAAGCTTCAGTCTTCTTCCCAGGCTAGCTTTTAGGGTTCATCTTTCACAGCCCTGCCAATGACTGGAGAGAACTATTGTAAAGACTGTGTTTACACAGAAAGCAAGTGTTGCTGTTTCTTTGTATTCTACGGAGTTTGGGAATTTTGCTTCTGTGGACTGTCGGAAAAAGTCTAGTCTTGACTTCAGTTGTTCATCTGCCATCCTTTGTGACAGTTGCTGCAAGGTATTTCAAAGTCTTCAGGTGCTGCCTCTGTTCATGATGATGTTGAAGTGACAGCTGTTTAGCTATGCTTTGAGGTCACATCCATTGTACACAGGCATGACCCTGCTGACATGATCCATGGATCGGGCACCTGCAGTGATTGCCTATCCTCAACAGTTAGCTGTTTCAGGATTGTCATTATGTCTGTTTTGATCGTGAACCATTTTTCTCTCTGACAGGTGAGCACTGTAACTTAATGAACACAAGGGAGAAATGATGTCTATAAACACCTCTTACCAATGATATTATATGCTTCCAAATTTTCCCCTAGGAACTTTACTGGAGATGAAAAATGTCAAGGGGAAAAAAAAGAGGTCTTGTAAGTAAAAGATAAGGTATTTGTGCAAAATGTAGAAGTGTGATGGCATGTTGCGTCAGCATGCTGTTTAATACAAATGTTAATAAACAATGTGCAGCCGTAATTTTGTTGGCTTTAACTTGTTGACATCCTCTGTGCAAGTTGTTGTGAAAATATAGTACTCCAGCATCAATTGTAATGTCATGCTTAAAAAGGTAAAATGCACCACCTTTGAGGACAGATCTCTTTCAGATCACCAAAACATTTTTAAAAGTTTTATTAAAAAAATCATAAAAAGTACTTTTAAACCAAAAAGTACTTATAAACAATATCTGTACAGAAGCCTGTTTTTTTACCCTAAGTCTATAACTTATAAATCATCTGTTTAATTATATTTTATAAGCTTTATTATCTCCACAAAATGTATATCAGAGAGACAAAATATGTATCAAATCTACAGCACAAACACTGCATAATACAGTACAAATCTAGGCACACCAAACTTAGATCTAAGCATACAACTTATGGTAACAGAACACATCGTCATTTGACAGCTACAACATATTGTGACTGAGCACACTGTCATTTGACAGCTACAACGTATTGTGACTGAGCACAGTCATTTGACAGCTACAACGTATTGTGACTGAGCACACTGTCATTTGACAGCTACAACGTATTGTGACTGAGCACAGTCATTTGACAGCATTGCTTTCAAGCTGATTGTTGCTTTTTGAATTTCAAAATGATAGGTATGGTCTTACTACAGTGTGCTGATGAGTATTCCAGTTCAGACTGAGAAATAATACATGCTTGTTTTTACCAATTTTTTTCCTTTAGAAGGATTTGAAGCTAATATTTTTCAACTAAACAAATGTCTAACATTAGTGAAGATAACTGATAACAGCAGGGATTGTTTGCATTCTTGATCAGATTCCGCAATGTGTTATAGACTGTGCACACATACAAACACTCATGCACATGCATACCTACAGACATACAATATGGCAGGTGAAGAAGTAACAAGTGTGTTTCCCAAAAATGTGATGATTGGACTGATTTTACATGGTAAGCAAATTAGCAAAATTTATTTAAATGATTCTTCATGGAAAGATCATGTCTAAATTTCTACATCATAACCTCATTTAGTCAAACATGATACAATATCTGCCGACACGTTGTAACTGTATTTACAGGAATTCAACATTTTTTCAGTTATAAAGCATGAGTCAGCAACAAAGGCTATATCATGGCAAAGCAGCCAGCCCTATTACAAAAATATTACTGTGGACAAACAAAGGTGATCAAAATCTGCTGGATTTAAGAAACTAACTGGGTGATAGATCAAAATAAAATGGCCATTCTTTTTTCCTGATGTATGTATTCAGGCAACAGATAAAATGAGATAAAAATAGACATAATCTCCCACAAAGCTGTTCTCACTCCATCAAACCTTGAAAAGATGGTGCACATAATAGTGGTGCTAGATAAAAAAAGTAAAGGCAGGGAGGAGAGCTTTTTTTTTTTTTCCACAAGGGACCATCTTTCAAGCAAAAGCCCATCCTGACTGTGCAAAGGGAGGCAATGCACCATCAGCTAACCAGAGATGAGTGACTGACACCCACAAATTCTGGAACATTTGTTCATCAACATTCACATCAACACAGAACGTTTACACACCATCAACATTCACACTAGTATACTTTCACTACACCAAAGTAAGCTTGAAAAACTATAAAATTGTTTTTTTTTCAACCTTAACATTGCCTTGTGGCTCCAATAAAGAATGCACAGCTTCAGTAATTCTTCAACTTTATCTCAACATTTCAGTATGGTTCTCATACAGAAAGCATTCCTTCAGCAATTCATCAACCAGCACCATCTGAAACCGTAAGCCCTGGAAGACGTCAGGAGTGGTGATTTTGTGTAGATGTTCACAAAAACATTGACTGTGAAACTCGGCCTTCCTCCTGGCTCTTGTTATGCTCTCTGCACCAACACAAGGCTTCTCCTGACCTGCTGCAGCCTCATGGTGCTGAGTCAGCACAAGATGGTGTTGAAACTGCTGACTGTTACCACCTGGTCGCTGTAAGCGTTTCATCTGAAGATCAGAGCTCAGCACACACACAAGAAGATCCAGAAACTGTGCACAGTCCTCAGCAGATGCGGTGACTGCGACGTCATCCTCCCCCAGCACCTGGCTGTACAGGAATGAGGAGGGCGGCAAGTGCTCTCTACAGGATGACTCCTGGGATAATAAATCTGCACACAACCAAAAAAAAAAGGCAACACATACCTGAAATAACTGACAATATTCTTAAACGATAAGCAAAACTTCAGTTATTGTACAGGTTTCTGGCATCAGTTACCAGCGTTCTCACCACTTGTCTGCTTCCTCTTTTCTCAAGTCCTTATAAGAGGACATTAAACAAGGTGATGACGATGTTCACTCAGAATGAGAGACAAACTGTCAGCTGTGTCATTCACTAAAACAAAATACTCACCTCCAGCTCCATAGCAACCAAGGTCTCTGGGCTTACTAAACTGCTCTGGTGGCAACATTCAAACCTAACAATTAGTGTGAGAAGGAGACAGACAAACTGTGCTTTCCTAAGTTCTTGCAAGTTAAGTAAAGCCAGGAAAGAAGATACCTTGTGACAGCCTAGTGTCCGTAGAGGTTGCAGAAGTCAGCACCTGTCGCATCTCCTCTGTCCTCGCAAGATCCAAAGGCGTGTTGCCAAGGACAGTTCTAGCCTGGAGTAAACTGGTACCTAGTTCAGAGGAAACAACGCATGATGAAATTAAACACTAGTATGTGGGAATTAGAAATGACTTGGCTTCTCTTTATTTGTATAAAAACCCTTCATGGTGTCAAAACCAGGCCCAGGTGAACAGCTGAAAAGCAGGCTCAAGAGAGCAGTAGATGAGCAGGCTCAATAATAATAATAATGAAGATGTTTATAGCACATATTCACACTCATAGTGAGCATGCTCTTAGCGCTTTAAACGGGGAAGAGACATGGACTAAATGAATAGAACACGAGGGACGTAAAAATAAATGACAATACTGAAGACAGAAAACAAAGATAAAAAACACAAAAAGACATCAAGTAACAGGAACAGAGAATATAGTGATTCTGCAGAGAAAGAAGGGGAGAAAAGTAGCAAGAGCGGAAGGGGGGGGGGGTAAGAAGGACTAGCATTGTGTGGACTGTGTTAGGAGTAATGCTCAAGGAAGAGGTGCGTTTTCAGTGCAGATTTGAAAGATTCAGTTGTAGGAAGATGGCGGATATGGAAAGGAAGAGAGTTCCATTGTTTTGCTGCACAGTAGCCAAAAATCCTGTGACCATATGTTGTTGTTCTGGTGACAGGAACAGTTAGGATACGGTCGTCAGATGATGAGCGGAGTTGTCTGGCCAGGATGTAAGGGATGAGAAGTTCAGAGAAATAGTCAGGACAGGAGCCAGCAAAGAAATTAAAACACAGCACAGACAGTTTGTACTGAATGCGAGAACAGATGGGTAGCCAGTGTAGAAAACGAAGGAGAGGAGTGACATGGTCCCGTTTCCTTGCTCTAAGCACCAGACGTGCAGCAGAGTTCTGTACTCTCTGGAGTTTCTGAATGAGGGATGAGGGGCAGCCTGCCAGCAAGGAGTTGCAGTAGTCAAGTCGAGAAAGAACAAACAGACAAGAGTGTTGGTAGCGCACGTAGAGAGAAAACAATGGATGGCACTGATCTTACGGAGCTCATAATAGGCAGACTGACAGACAGCTGTAACATGTTTATCATAATAGGCAGACTGACAGACAGATGTAACATGTTTATCATAAAAGACTGACAGACAGATGTAACATGTTTATCATAATAGACAGACTGACAGACATCTGTAACATGTTTATCATAATAGACAGACTGACAGACAGCTGTAACATGTTTATCAAGGGTCAAGTCTGCAGTGACAATAAATTCCAGATTTCTAACAGATGACGTGAAGGTGATGCTGGTTTGCCCACCTTGATGTGATTGGGCAGACGGACGAGCAAAAGGTTGATGTCAAGAGCATAGTATACAATACAAAATGCAAAACATCTTTATTAATCCCTTTATCCCTTTCAGGAAATTATTATTTATCTGCCATGATACCTCATAAAAAAATGGGAACAGGAGCCAGCTGTATGAGAATCTTCACTCAAAGACGTGTCCTAGCCATGATTTGGTTGTAGATGCGGATTGCCACCAGAATAAAAGAGAGCAAATATCACGCGGTTCTTGTTTGGGGAACTCTAAATCTACCACCTCTGTCTATGTGTCTGATGTCAAATTCCTGTCAAAGTGAATGAGAATCATCGGCTAAAATTACAGTTAGTTTATTGTACAGAAGTTTGTGATATAGTGTCTCTAAGTCATTCTGCACCCTTTCAATCACCCCTTCTGCTTTTTTAATGTCTTTGTTCAGCTTGTCCCTGTCCCTCCTACCCCAGCACACCAAGCCAAAAGTCATGGTGCTGCACATTACTGAAGTGTAGAATAGTTGTAGGAGTTCTGGGCAGACATTAAAAGATCTAAGTTTTCTCAAACAGTAAAGGCGGCTGTGCATTTTCTTGACAACGCTATTAACATGAACTTTCCAGGTGAGTCTATCGTCAATAGTTATACCTAAATATTTGTAATTGTCTATTTTTCTTATGATCTCACTTTAACAAGTATGTCATCAAAATCAGCCCTGTCTTTCCTGAAATCTACAATCATTTCTTTTGTTTTCTTAACGTTTAACTCTAAATAATTGTCATCACATCATATAACAAAATGTTCAATCTCCTGTCTGCAGTAGGAGTCATCATTGTTGCAAATCAGTCCTGTAAGTCCCGTGTGGTCTGTAAATGTAA
This sequence comes from Marisa cornuarietis, assembly GCA_004794655.1. Taxonomy (NCBI): domain Eukaryota; kingdom Metazoa; phylum Mollusca; class Gastropoda; order Architaenioglossa; family Ampullariidae; genus Marisa; species Marisa cornuarietis. The sequence continues at coordinate 381,110 of SMMW01000214.1, forward strand.
CCACAGGGCAGTTTTCATTGCTGTCTACACTCTGCCGTGTACAAGGCAAACAAGAAAGGAGAGAGTACAGTCCCTTGGGGAGCACCGGTATTGGTGTACAGAGTATCAGAAATGACATTACTAGAAATTCTTATCAATTGAGGTTTGTTGGTCAGATAGTCTAAGATCCACAGAGAAGTTCTGGTATCAACATTCATCCAAATTAGTTTCTGAACAAGCAAAATGACTTTACATTGTGTTGAAAGCACTGGAGAAGTAAAAACAAATTAGACAAATGCAGGTGAAGGAGTTCTCCAGATGTGTATAAATTCTATTTAAGACATATAAAATAGCATCTTCTGCACTATGTTTACTTCTTACAGGCGAACTCTAGGTCTAATGAGTCCTGAACAAGGTTTAATAAGCGCTTGAGTACAAGCTCTTCAAAAACTTTCATTACAGCAGAGGTTAATGCAACAGGGCGTACATCACTTATTAGATCTAACACAGGGTTTTTCTTTGGCACTGGCACAGTGCAGAAAGTTTTCAAACATAATGAAACAGAACTGTTTGAAAGAGACAAGTTAAAGATAATAAATAAGATTTTGGAAAGCTGGTTAGCACAATTCCTTAGGATAGTAGGTCTAACTTTGTCAGGACCAGCTGCCTTTTGAGTGTGCACTTTGAGATATTGTCAGCACAGATCCTCTTCTGTAAAGACATGAATACCCCCTTCTCCACTTTCCTCTTTTAAAATATTATTAAGAGCCTCTCTCAGCTTATTTCTATCCACTGTAAACTCATGGCAGTCAAAGCAACACAAAAGTATTCAGCTTATCAGCTTACTTGTTCCCTGTTTTATGATCTGATTTACCACCCTGTTTACCATGGTGACCACTCATTAGCTTAATCCCCTCCCAGGTTTTCTTCATATTGTGCTTTTGAAAATTTTCCTCTACCTTCCGTTTATATTTTTCGTTCCCCTCCTTGACAACCCTATTGAGTTCTTTCTGCACTGCCTTTAGTACCTCCCTATCCCCACCTCTGAAACCCTGCTTCTTTTTTGTTTAATACTCCCTTAATGCTCTTTGTTACCCAGGGCTTGTTGTTGGGATAAACTCTAATGGTTTTCTTTTTCACAACTGCGTCTTCACAGAAGACGAACATAGGGCAATAATGCCCATTCTAATGCTATATTCTAAAAGCGAATATTTAAACTTTATGTATTATACATCAAAGTATCAAAAGCTACTGTTATCTACATTTCAACTCAGTGACAAAAGCAAAATCTGATGAATGGAATACAACAAAAAAGAATAACCTACAGGACATATAATCATTCACTCCAGCATAACACACATACACAGCATATACATTGCACACACATACACATGCGCAGATGTATATACACCAGGGCTTGGGCAAAGTATGACAAAATGTAAAGTGAACTTGTTTCCATTTTGTTTATTCAACCAAGGCTGATTGAAATTTAATTTATCAAGTGCAACAGCACTAGAACTCGGCAGTCCATAACATTCTAACACAGACAAAGTACAAAGATAACAAATAGCACGGCTGACATGTCTATAGAGTTATTAGAGAGCATCGGGCACAGCTGTCTTCAAAGGAAAGGCTGGTTTTAAAGTTTTATTTTGAGAAAATTCAAACAGCTTCACTTTACACAATAAGTTTGGTAAGTGAATGCCATTATATACTAATTTTCCATTTCATTATCACTAGGTTTGTTGTGTAGTTACCTGGCCTGGGTTTTTGGTATTTTACCAGCCCGCCGCATAGTTTACAATTCTGAGACCAGCCTGCCGCACAGTTTACAATTCTGAGACCAGCCTGCCGCACAGTTTACAATTCTGAGACCAGCCTGCCGCATAGTTTACAATTCTGAGACCAGCCTGCCGCATAGTTTACAATTCTGAGACCAGCCCGTAAAAAGAAAACTTTGCCTACCCCTGATATACACTGACAATTGCCCACCTAAGTATTGGATCTGTGCAACAACACTGATATGGTTCTTGAGGACAGCATAACACATATACAGCATATACATTGCACACACACACACACAACACATATACTACACACACACACACACAGAGAAAATATACACTGCACACACACACAGGTAGATGTATATACACTGACACATGCCCACCTCCATACTGAAGAAGCAGCGTAACAACGTTGATATGGTTCTTCAGCACAGCATCATGAAGAGGAGTGATCTTCTCCTGGCTGAGTGCACGAATGTCAACACGCTGCAATTTTCCTGCTCCTGGCACAAACAAAAGAAGGAACATCAAAGACATTTGTCCCGTTAATATGATTAATTTGTAGGAATAATTTTAGTTTGTAGTTCGTTTATGCTGCAGTATTATTTTATTTTGTTGACATTGTAGTCTTATATTATGTTGTACTGTTAATGTTTCAAACAGCTGTTATCCCTCTCCTCAACTACAGCTGTTACCTTCCCCTCTATGGTTTCAGTATAAGTGCAACAGAAAAGCACCAGTTTATTTATTAAGTACAAAGAATCAGTACAAAGAATCATGGAAAGATAATCTGAACTACTGTGCTGATGAGCAGAGTGCAAATGACAACAAATGGCTGACCACCGCTGTAGTCCACTTATACTGATAGTTATAGAAATCCTGTTAGAGACAATTAACAGCTTCTTTAAAAAAAAGAAAAAAAATATTAAAGCAGGTTACCAGGAGCAAATGTGTCAATAGTCTTCTTAGGAACAAACTTAAGCAGTGCTCTGACACACTCCACGTTGCCACGGTGACAAGCTTCATGTAAAGGTGACCAACCAGCATTGTCCTGGGCGTTGACGTCTACACCTGCAAATAAATAAGCTGTGCACATTTCTGAAGAAAAAATTAAACCAGCAACAGATTGCAGAATGCTCTAAACTACAGCCCCACAGTTGAGTTCAGTCCTGTTACCTATATCCTGGACACTACGCTCCATGCTTAGGTTACTTTACAGCCCCACAGTTGAGTTCAGTCCTGTTACCTATATCATGGACACTACGCTTCATACTTTGGTTACTTTACAGCCCCACAGTTGACTTCATTCCCCTTACCTATATCCTGGACACTATGCTCCATGCTTAGGTTACTCTACAGCCCCACAGTTGACTTCAGTCCTGTTACCTATATCCTGGACACTATGCTCCATACTTTGTTTACTCTATAGCCCCACAGTTTACATCAGTCCTGTTACCTATATCCTGGACACTACGCTCCATGCTTTGGTTACTTTACAGCCCCACAGTTGACTTCAGTCCTGTTACCTATATCATGGACACTACGCTTCATACTTTGGTTACTTTACAGCCCCACAGTTGACTTCATTCCCCTTACCTATATCCTGGACACTATGCTCCATGCTTAGGTTACTCTACAGCCCCACAGTTGACTTCAGTCCTGTTACCTATATCCTGGACACTATGCTCCATACTTTGTTTACTCTATAGCCCCACAGTTGACTTCAGTCCTGTTACCTATATCCTGGACACTACGCTCCATGCTTTGGTTACTTTACAGCCCCACAGTTGACTTCAGTCCTGTTACCTATATCCTGGACACTATGCTCCATGCTTTGGTTACTTTACAGCCCCACAGTTGACTTCAGTCCTGTTACCTATATCCTGGACACTATGCTCCATACTTTGGTTACTTTACAGCCCCACAGTTGAGTTCAGTCCTGTTACCTATATCCTGGATGCTACGCTCCATACTTTGGTTACTTTACAGCCCCACAGTTGAGTTCAGTCCTGTTACCTATATCCTGGATGCTACGCCCCATTATTTGGTTACTCTACATCTCCCATCATTTACCTCCAAGCCCAGCTCCTAACACTTGCCACTGACACAGAATTAAGATTTGATGTCTTTGACACCTTCCTGTCAAAGAAAGCTGGCCAAACTGTCACAAGCTGTCAATGAAAGCTGAATGTTATGTCACAAGGTGTAAGACAGATCTACCCATAATGTGCCACAAGGTGTCTTACAGAGCTCCACACACCACATCAGACAGCTACACATAGAAGGATGTAGTTCTCCCCACCAACACCCTGTGCAACACGCAAGTTTGTACTTCTGCGCCACATTTACTTCTCTATAAATGTAACCTTTGAAATCTGTCCTATATACACAATTCTATAAATGTATCAATTGAAGTCTGTCCTATACACAAAGCTCTAAAAATGTACTCCTTGGAGTCTGTCCTATGTACATAGCTCTATAAATGTACTCCTTGATGTCCTATATATATATATATCTACAAAGCTCTATAAATGTACCAACTGAAGCCTGTCCTCTATAGGTAACTCTACAAAAGTGTCTAATACAAGGCTCTTCAAACCCGTCACATAGAGGTAACTCTACAAATTTATCTAATATAAGACTCTAATGCTGCTACTTAGATCTATACACCAGTTCCCAGCTCTGCTTGTGCAAATGGCCGACATGCAACTACAGATCAGGCAAGGAAAGGTTACCTGGAACTGACAACATTTGTTTCAGAAGGACAACATCATTTTTGATGGCTGCTCTGTGAAGCAATGTCTCCCCTGCAACAGTGACAATAAGATGGATGTTAGCAATATCATATAAACATATAATCAAACTTGTGATTTGTCATGAATGTTTTCATATAATCAAGCTGATTGTCATTGACACTTACACATATAGGTGAAAGTGTACCCACCACATGCCCAATCACTCCAAGTAACACACCACAACACACATCTCACCCAAAGCCACCCCACACCATAATGCACAATGCCTACTGTTATCCCAACCCCCCCACGAAGTGCGTTTAAACACTGGCTTTACAGTCACATGCCTTTTGGATTCCTTTTGTTGATCTTCACTGCAGTCAGCCGTTGGCCAGCCAATGATGTTGACACATCTGGATCCACAATGTCTGTTTCTGTTGTCTTTTTCCTGGTGAACTGACTGTCACTAAAATAAGAAAGCACTTCTCTACAATAAGGGTGTGTAAGAACATGGCAGACACGAAGAAAAGGCATCACACAGCACAGAATACAAGACTTACTGATTGTTTTCTCTTTGTAAACAAAGACGGTGTCTATATTTTCAGCTCATTTACAGAATTTAATATTTTCTGCTCATATACATTGCTTATATTTCTGCTTATTGTTACACAGTTAGCTACTAAACGCTCTGATGGATGAATAGGTATGACAAAAGAAAATATCAAAGAGCATATGTACATATGCTTGCACACTCATGAAGTCACACATCCTACTGAGACATTACTGCACAATGTCCAAGAGAGTGGTTGAGACAGGCAGAGAGACAGAATAAAGACAGCTATAACTTGCCTAGTGTGATTAAGATTCGGCAGAAGATAAAAGAACTGCGACACCTAGAAACAAGAAACAACCTGTTAAATAAGGGAGTTAAATGTCAAGCATAAGCACAAACCTATTTCTTTGTTCTCAGTTGCCTACCAACACTTCCTCTCCTGACACTATCTTTGTTCTCAGCTAGCTACTGACCTATCTGTTCTGTCCTGACAATATCTTTCATCCACTCTATGTAGTTAAGGTTGTAGGAAGGTGATCTGCCACAAACTTGTAGACCCTACGTTGTGTGCTACAGTGTTATGTAATCATGTCATGTATGAAGATGCAATCATGTAACATAAGAACATGTAAGCATGCTGCTTGAGTTGTGAACGTGATGTAGCCAAGAGCCACCCTACATGACCGTCACTGTACTGATGCTGCCAATAGACACGTGCAGGAATGCAGTATCAAAGAACAAATGTTAGACGGCTAATAATTTTTATTTTCTTAACAAAATGTTTTAAAAACTAAGTGCCTAGGTCAACATATCTATCTCCACAAAGAGAATGAAACAAAACTTCAGAACAGCTTCTCACAATTTTGGCCAGTGACCACTGGTCTGACGTCAAGCCACCAGGAACAAGGTAGTCGTCATAGTTGGACAGCAGGGCTGCTGACAACTGCCCCTGCAGCCAGGGCACTGGGATTCTTGCTAATACCAGCCGAAGGGTTTTTCTGTCACAAGCTGCAGTAGAAATTTTACGCACATGATTCAGTTACTACAAAAAAAATTCAGCTTGTTGCAAACAAAATAATAAAAGAGAAATCCCTTTCACAAACCAGAGACTGATGCTGCAAGCTCCTGCACAAAGTGAGTTGTCCTCTCTCCTGCTGTGCACATAGCCTGCCACTGCCAGTTATTGTCTGCAAGGTGGCAGCACTGAGCCGCCATTGCAAGTAAACCTAGGATTTCTTCCCAGCATGCCTGAATGAAATGAGAAAAAAAACAGTTTAGAAAAGTCACAAAATACTTCAGTCAAAACCTCCAATTAAATAATAAGAATAATGCAGTAAATTTATGTAGTGCCATGTCGCAGTCCTATGGACAGGCTCATGGCGCTTTACAGAAGAAAGACACACAGACATAGATACGTAGATGCACACAACATATTATACAAAATTGTTTTCTAGAGAATGCCAGATAATATGAATGATATCTAGCAAGCTGCTCCAGCATGTGCAAATCATTTGAAAAAATGATCCAGACTGCAAATCTTCCTGTCCACACCATAAGTCCAATCATAGAACAATAGTTTGTTTTTTTTGGCTGTTCATTGGGTTGCCTGCAGAATGCCTGGTTGAAAAACCAAAATGAGTTCACAAGCTGTTGGAAGAGAAGCAGTGCAAATCCACAGATATAATAGTGTCAAGGCATTCAACTGTTCATCAGCTTTCACAGATGAAATACTGGCACCTCACAACATCATTCACATTATCTAGCTTCCCTGCCTCTTTCTTTAGTAGTGATCTTTTCACAAACACATCATTCTGAAGATGCCATCAATGAGAACTAACAATGCAAATAACTTGCATACAATCTATAGACAAAGAAATTCCAAAGAGACCATTAGTTTAACCTCAGAATAATAGATGAGAATAGCATAGACAATAACAATGTTCACCAGACTGAAACACATCTGGAATGACATTTCTCTCCACCCCAAAATCAGCCTAATGTATTCTCTAGCCACCGCCACCTTCTTATTTGTAGGCAAGACTCCACTGGGTAACACAGTGTCATACTTCCTTCACAGGAGATACTGGCCAAAACACAGAAATAAGAAAATGAACACTAGTAACTACTGCATCACCTGTGCTGAGCGGAAGGCCTTAAGAGACCTCTCTAGAAATGCGAGAAGCCTTTGAATACGAGTGTTGCAGCCGATCTGGTAGGATGGGGCCCACAGGCAGCGGATCACCAAGCAGTTACACGCCCCTTGCTTGCTGATGCTGAAGTACAATGTGCAAAGTCAGCAGCTTCTATGTAACATTGGTATGTGGTGGTATGAGATGGTGTGTGGTGGTATGTGGTGTAGAGATTTTCTTTGATAAATAGGTGTTACTATGACTATCTCTAGATAATAATAAATTTGCACTAAAACCTAATACAGCCAGTACTTACTTGTGCAAAAAGTGCAGAAAGTTGCATTCTAATGCTGCCAGCATGAATTTTAGATGCAGCCGTGCTCCACCCCAAGAGGACAGCAGCTGGTCAGTCTCGCCTGCTGCCATATCTACTGACAACCTGGATTTGAAAAAGCAAACAAGAAACCTTTTCCCTCAGATTATCTTTGGTCCCATTGTGTGAGAATACTGCAGATACCACATGTTAGCATGAATGATTATCCAGTTTAAGTGGAAACTAGTGATCTGCACACCAGAATATTAACAAAAGCCATAATTTCTCTCTTTACAGATATATCAGAGACATCTTTATTGCTTGTACATAATAGTATAACTGGGATAACACGTTAGATACACACTGGGCATGACCTTTGATGTGACCCATTTAATAACACAAGAGTAACATGACTGATATCAGTGAGGTGGTCTGAAGACTCTATAAGGATAATAAGTGCCTGACAAAACAGCAATCATCACCTACATATGCCACATATTCTTGATCCTTCATCTGTTTAAACTTTATTTAACATCACATACTCAATGTTCTCTGTTTCAACAAACACTTAACAAGCAGCACTCTGCACATCAACATCTGAGACAACTCACTCTATTGTTTTTTGAACAGAATCCCAGTCATAAAGCTTAAGTCCTTTTTCATACACATTCCTGATGTTGGACCCAATAGGAGGATGCTGCTTCAGCCAAGTCATGAGCAAGGAGTAAGCTGCATTCACTGTACTCTCCTTCTTTGCTTCCTGTTACAAACAGCCATGCCACCAAGCCTCACACATTAATATTACATTAAACATAATACAAATAACACATTAATATGTACAACCATTACACTAAACATAATAATACACATATCAGTATGTACAACTGTTACACTAAATATCATTAATATAAACAGCACACCAATATAAAAAAACCATTAGACTAAACATTATAATACAAACAGCCATGACATTACTACTACAATAAAGATCATAACACAAGCAGCATATCATATTACACTTTTGTACCATTATACTAAACAGCATAATACAAATAGCCAGGACACTAAGCTTTACATTTCAACATGTATAACCATTACACTAAACATAATAAAAATAATTTCTGCAAATTCTGGGGCCAGTTGCACAACACATTTCTAATTTTAAACACTTTTAGGCCTTAACTCTATTTAGATAATTAGTTAAAAGTGCACACCAGAATTTTAAATTTTTTTTAACTTAAACTGCTTTAAGTAAGATAAAGTTGTTTAAGTCTGACTTTTCGTCCTGTCAATACAATTTTTTTGTATGTTTTTCTGCAATGCATCAAAATGGCTAAGAAGAGATTTTGCTTCTTTAGAACAATTTTAAGGTTTAGAATTATGTTATGCAACTGGCCCTTGACCTTTTAATTTAATTATAATTTTATTTATGCGTATTTTATTTATAAATTATTTTTTATGTTTGTGAATTTCATGCATATCTATGTAATTTTGAATATCAAGATCACACTCCAAGTAAATTAAATGATTTATGCAAAGAAATGATCCTGCCCAAATAACCTTACAGTGAAAAAAAAGGAAACAAAGACTAAAACTGTCAGGTGTTTTTATGTTGACTGCAGCAACAAACTATACACTTAAAAATTTAGATTACAGATGGAGGTCAAACTTTCAGAAATGTGTTGATTTTACTATTCATGTTTCTGTTGATGTCATGTGTCTACTGGTGTCTATGTGGTTTACAAGTGCGTATCTATGTGTATTAACATTCATCTACTGAAAGTCTGACCTTTAATATGCTAACTAGACACTGAATCATCTGCTCCGACGGGGATTCTGATGTCAGCAAGCGTGCTGTGGCAATGGTAGTATTGTAACATCCCTCCTCAAAGCTGCTGGTCAGCAGAAAGTTGAGGGACGTCAATGTCCTCTGAGGCGCAGTGTCAGGATCCTTCAAGGACCACTTGGCCCTGTCATTCATTAACACAACTCCTTCCATAGGCGAGTGCAAGAAGTGCCACCGAGGTCTTACAAAGATCTGCCAGTTAGATTGATGCCATCGGTTTTTGTCACAAATAGCAGCTCCACCACAAGCAGACTGAGAGCAAGTACTCAGCTCAAACTGTGAGCTTGCTCCACAGGCAGCAGTCTGCAGAACACAATCTTCCACTGGCTTCAAACTAGATGTGAGAGGTACGGATGCAGTGAAACTTTCCTTCAGATCTGAGCATCGACTGCACATTGTGATCTGGGTGTTGCTTGACTTCAGATCTCCATGTTTATTAATGCTGACCATGTCATTTGGTTCAATTGTGTTGACTACATCCATCAGGCCATTGACTGATACCTTTAAGAAATCATTTTTGTCTACTGGAAAATCAAGATTCTGACTTTCACAAAGTAAAGTGCAATATGGGATCACCCTTCCATTTTCTGCACCTTGTGCAAGAGCAGCCTTAACTGTCAAGTCACTGTCTGGCTTCTCCACTTGATGCACCACTGCTTTGGACACCTTTCTTACTTGCAGGCTCTGCATATATCCTGCCATTCGAGATGTCAGCACCCGCTTTCTGAGGCCAGATGTGTTTTTATTAATACTGTCACTGCTAGACAGGGAAGATCTTAATTTTGCACACCCTGACATTTCAGTAACCATAGAGCTCTGTGAGAGGTTTTCTTTTCTAGGTGTCTTTTGAGGAAGTTTCACTGGCAAGAACTTCTCTGACGCATTGTCAGTCCTGTGGACTATATCTGGACTTTTGTTGGCTGAAACAGAAGTCAAGCCATCTTGAGAACCCAGCAGCACATTATCAACCTGAATATTTACACAACTCTTCTCATTCACTTTATCAGACTTCAAATCAGCCTGCCTCACATGACTCTTATCCTTCAGTTCTCCATGCCTGTTACTTCTGGTCATTATCAAGTCTGAATGCTCTTGAAAAAACTCACCCTTCTGCTTCACCTTCTGTCTAGTCCTACCTTCTGAAACCATCTGTGACAGGTGCAAACCATCAGCAGCTTTTAGACAACTGTCTGTCACCTTGTAGTCGCCTTGGAGACCCTGCTGACACTGTTCTTCCTGTTGATGAGCGATGACAGATTTCTCTTGCACATCTCTACAAAAGATTGATTTGCTCGACCACTCTTTAGGTCCACAACCATTTCTATTTTTCTTCGATTGTACAGCCGACATAAACAAGGTCATGCATTGTGTGGGAATGTTGAGTCTCTTGGTTGCTTCCTTTTGGTTTTGTATTACACCACTCACCTGATGGAAGTTCACATCACTCTGATAGGGAGCTTGCAAAACCCTTGCAGAAGGCATCTCTACAGGTTTTCCTCTCAACTTTGTGTCTTTTTTCCTTGCCATATGCACTAAAGGTTCAGCGCCAGATTTCCGAGACTCGTCCTCTAAAACTGGCTTTGTTTTATAATTCTGTGAGAATTTATCAGCTGGCTGCATAAGTTGCCATGTTGATACTCCCTCAACTTCTGAACTGCACTTTCTTGAATTGTGATTTTCTTGATCAGTTGAGACAGTTTTTTTCTTCAGAAATGTTGTGACTTTAACTGGAGATGAAAAGCATGCCTCTAATTTAATTTTTTTCTTAGGAACTTCATGCAACTGTCTGTCAACTCTGCCTGCATGCTTGAGATTTTTCCCAGTCCTGTTGTTCGAGACTTGGGCTGGGTCTACGTCTATGTTTTTAGATAATTGTCTAGTTGTTGGTCTGCCTAAACAATGATCTGTAACAGAACAAAAACATAAAAAATTATTCTATGCAGAAATCAAATTTAATTCAGTGTAACAGGACTACCCCAAAAGATGAAAACAGATAAGTAAACTATTAAGACATCCCCATCTCCGCTTAAATCAGCCCTTATCTGTCAAGAAGAGGTGTGGAGGGAGGGTGGGGGTTGGTGTTTTACACCAAGCCAGCAACTAAGGCTCTATCCCAGCAAAGCAGTCAGCCCTGTAAACAGATGCCACATGCAGAGAAATTACCCGAGACCAGATCTGAATCCAGGACAGCCAATCCTTACTGTACTGACACATGACAAGTCACCAGTGCACCACATCTGAAGCACTCTGCACACCGATTTTTGTGTGTGGTGAATTTGCACTTGAGTTATTGAAGCACAAAGCGTTATTGTAAAAAAACGTTTCTGTTCCCATATGCATGTATTAATATTTATAGAATCTAACAAGTGCCTGTCGGAATTACACCACGGAGGAACCCTTTGTTCATCAGATTGTTTTTACAAAGGATTTATGAGATGTAGAAGCCACTGGAAGCCAGCGAAGGACTACAGTGTGAGATGTGCCCCGGTCGTGTCCCCTGCTTGTCAGCATCATACCTTCTGAAGGCTCTGGAGTCTCCTCCATCAGAGATTTTTGTGTGCAAGCACTTCTGCCCACTTCATCATTGCACATGGAATTTCATGTGTTGTTTACCCATGTGTGTGACAGGAAAGAAAGCTCCAGTTCATTCATGATTTGGATATATATGCTGAGTAATTCCGGTTCCTGACTGAATAATCCATCATGTTTTTTTGCATGACTCGGGAATTCATACTAAGAGTAAGTTCACACATCTGGTTCACTCAGATTAGAGTTAAGACAGACCTATACTAAATACTCTGTACAAACATCTGGAGAAACCTAAAGCTCATGCCAGGCTTTTCTTTGCTGATTTTTTTTCTGCTGTTAAAACTGTGCAACCTCACTTGTTAGCGGAGAGTCTAGTCTCAGACTTCCATCTCTCCCACCAACTAACTCTCTGGATTTTAGACTTTTTAACAAACAGACAGCAGAGAGTTTCTGTTAATGGTCTTCTCTCAGACCCTGTTGTCACCTGTACAGGTTCCCCTCAAGGCTGTTGTTTGTCTCCACTACTGTTCATACTCTATACTAACAGTTGTAGAAGTACTACTGATAGGAGCTTTCTGATAAAATTTGCTGATGACTGTGCCCTGCTGTCACTTCTGTATGATGATGAACATGTTCACAGTGGCGCTCTTCCTGACTTTGTCCGCTGGTGTGACGAACACTTCCTTGTCTTGAATGCCTCAAAGACTCAGGAAATGATCTTCGACTTTCAGGTGAACAAGCCTGAGACAGTCATCAGTACTATCCATGATGATGCCACGAGGTAGTCGACTCTTACAAATATTTAGGTACCATCTTCGATAACAAGCTTAAATGGGACATCAACACTGACATGATCCTCTGTAAGAGTCAACAACGCCTGTACCTCCTAGGAAACTCAAATCTTTTTCTGTCAGCTCTGTCATCCTCACTCGGTTCTATCAGTCCTTCATTGAAAGTCTCATCACTTTTTCTTTCATCTCTTGGTTCCACAGCCTCTCCCTAGGGAACAGGAATAGTCTTGTCTCCATTGTTAATCTCTGTTCCAAGATCACCCGAACCAGGGAGAGGGACTTGGCAGTTTTCTGTCATCAGCAAATTCCACATCCTCTCTATTTCTGATCATGTGATGACATGTGAGTTCTCACTCTTGTCATCCTCTCTATTTCTGATCATGTGTTGACATGTGAGTTGTCACTCTTGTCATCCTCTCTATTTCGGATCATGTGTTGACGTGAGTTTTCACTCTTATCATCCTCTCTATTTCTGATCATGTGTTGACGTGAGTTTTCACTCTTATCATCCTCTCTATTTCGGATCATGTGTTCGCAATGCCTGTTTGCAAAACCAATCGTCACAGCAATTCATTCATTCCACATGCCACTGGCCGTGAGCTTGTATTAACCTGAGGTGACCCAATGTCATCAACTGTACCTATGTTGCTGGGAGTGTGTGTGTGTGCATGCGTGAGAAAATTTCAACATGTATTATCTCTTTTATATTATGTATATGTATGTATTAGTTATGAGCACTATCTGAAATTGCCCTTGTGGATAAATAAAGTTGTATTGTATTGTATCAATATTGTGAGTCAACACTGAAAATGGTCTCTGGATTTGACAGACACAGAGTTTTGCCATTCCCAAATAATCTTTACCAGCATTTTGATATAATTGATTATTAGTAAGGACGTTGATATAAGCTCTAACTGGACATACATGTGATGTTTTTGTATGGAATGATCAACAGAGTCTAGTTTGTTTCTGTTTCATATAAACAAACTGAAATCTGAAGGTTACAATTTAAAATAAAGTTAAAGACTTCCCCGGGCTGCATTATCACTAGTAGCCCAGTTAAAGACTTGTCTTTCCAATGAATATTCTTATTTTGGGCTAATCAAAGGTGATTTTTATTTTTAAAAGAAATAAAAAAAGATCACTTTAGAAAAAATACCTTACCTCCCTTTTCACGATCATTCTCCTTGTCTTGAGGTCTAAACCACTCGCGAATTGACCTTTGAGAAGCTAGCGCTGGCGTTGTTGTCAAACTTCCTACGCTTTGCATTATCTTAGCTCCCATCTTGGATTCTTGATTTTTCTTTATCTTTTGACAGTAATAAAGCAGATTGATAAGCAAAGATTAAAAATATTTCCTCATAAAAAACAATGTATACACAGTAGTGATGATGATGATGACTGTAAATGTGTATGTGGTACATGAATAATTCTATATCCTAGATGTAATGTACTACATTAATAATTGTATAACCTAGGTGCAATGTACTGCAGTAATAGTTTTATAACCTAGCTGTAATATACTGCAGAAATACTACCTGTAATGTAGAAAACATGATTATAACATCCCTTTGCACACATCACTTCAGCCTTTTGTAAAGTGAGCTTTCTTGTTGATACCTGATATGAAATCTTCATATAATCTTTCTGTAAGGAGCGTTTGGTTATAGCGGCTACGGTGCTAGTTGCTGTGGCAGTGAAAGATGGAGGGATGACAATATTTGTCAAGACCACCTGGCAACAAAACTTTATTTAAAAAATATGAATAATTTGAAGAATTAGTCTTGAAGCTCAAGTGTGTTTAAAAGTGTTATTAATCTTTAGTTATTCTTACCGCATATGTTCAAAAGTATTATTAATTTGTAGTTACTGTTAGTGCTTAGCATGTTCAAAAGTATTATTAATTTGTAGTTACTGTTAGTGCTTAGCATGTTCAAAAGTATTATTAATTTGTAGAAATACTCTTGATGCATGTGACTGTGTTCAAGTTAATGTTGTATTTCTTTACATCTCATCTATTCCTAGTCCCAAAATAAGTCTGCCATCCTTCTTTCTGCCCACTGCCTTGTAGTTAGTAATAAATTATTTGTTTAGTCACTTCCTGACATAGCCACCACCAAGTGGAGTTGAAACACAATGCTGCAGGAATACAGCATTTACTGCTTGACAAGTGAGCAGTAAAAACTTTAAAAACAGTAATCATTAATTGCAATAGTTAAAATTTATCACTGATACAAATAACAAAATGCTTTTAGACTATATTCTATGTAATCTCATCCAAATGATAAAACAACCACACAAATGGAACCAAAACTGAAGAAGAATCTCTTTTCTGTACTCACCAGGCAAGGAGAAGACTGCAACAGATGATAATTGCTAGCCTCAAGCGGTGTGACAGTAGCAGACCTGTTACATTGTGATGCAGGGACACAGCTACCAAGCTGTGAGAAAGAAAGCGTTTCATGCTGCTTCTGCAGGGAAGCAGCTCTGCTAAGATCTTTATGAAGGTCACAGGAACTTCTGGCCAAAGCTGGAGTTGAGGGGATGCCATCCATACTCAGCAAAGTGTAGTTCAAGGGATCTGGTGGTGGGTCCTACAGAACAGCACATTCCTTCATTTTGAATTGAAACGATGAATATATGTCTCATAAGTGTGCTACCTCTTACATAATTTAAAGTACCAAATTAAATGCAAATTTATTTTCAAATAAACAGGCATAATTCATGATAAAATGCCAAATCCCAAACTGTTTAATGGACTGATAATAAAGACAATGAATTATTATAGTGCATTTGATTTGAAATTCTCAGCTGTTTTTTAACTTCTGCTTCCATTGTTGATAAATATTGTTTGTGCCTAGCTTGACTATAGTGTGAATTACTATGTTGGTGCAATAAGATCTGTAGTTTACACACTTTACAACTATTACTATTATTTTTAAACACAAAACAACATAAAATATTACATTCAAGGTAAAGTGTTATCTTCTCCAACCCTTTATGTAGTCAGGTACCAACTCCATATCTGCATCAACTGGGGAGATATGCTGCATGACACATATCAAATCAGCCAGTGTGCTGTGTGCTATATGCTGCTTCTGGGTTTGAACACCCTTGCTGCAGCCATTCAGCTATCTGCTTCTCCCCTCTAGAATCTGATGCTTCAGCATGTTCCTCTCATACTCACCTGTCTTAATCCATTGCTTACGCTAGGCTGAGAGGCCATTACAACTATAGCTGGTACCATGAATTTACCCCCTTTTCAAAAAAATTATATAAAATTAACGGAAAGAGGTAGACTAACAATTTAAATTGATGATGATAGATCAAACTGTGTAGAAAAGAAACATCTTTACCTTTTGTTTGCTTAAAAACACACTTTTATGGTATTACCAACACAAAATGCCATGATAATGAGCAATCAGAAATTTTTTTATAGAGGTTTCACAGGCTTAAAAAAAAAAACATACGGGAGGAAACTACTAAAACCGTTGGGAAATCGTCTACCATGATTCCCTCCCTTGAACTGACAGGAAGTCAAAACATTTTTTTTTTTTGTAAACAAAGGAAAGTTCGAGAATCGAAGCACGTTGTCTCACTTTGACATGGATTTTTACTTCAACAACCGCAAAGGAGAAGAAAATAGTAAGTAATATTAAAATTCTAATGTATATTCTAATAAAAAATATGTTTGTTTGGCACTTTATGCCGGTATATATTGTTTAAATAATTTTTTTGTTAATATCCGACCGGCGATTTCCAAAAGTTCTAAAGCGCGTACAGTCGTAATCTTTCATTTGATTTTAGTACTCGAAGACAAAAACCTATGTATCTTAAAATTTACACCAAATGAATGTTTTAAAAATGCTCTTTAAAACGGTGTATTACTGATGGTTGTCTTTACTGTAGGTTAATAAATATAAATTTTCAAATATCAATTGCCGGTTGAACTTTCTACCCCAGGTATTTGCTAGCCATTTTCCAAACAGAAAGACAGGTACTGTCGGAAAACCCAGAAAATTACTGTCAGACGTAAAAACTAAGACATAAAAAGAAGATCAATCGATAGAAAAATGAACCAACTATCGAATTCATTAATTTTTTTATCCAAAACAACACATTTTAAAAAGAAAAAAATAGAAAAAAGCCCCAGGCGAATTTGCCCGGGTGGAAACCAAGCGTGGACCGCGCGGTCGCGATTGGGTTAAAATCTGCCTCAGGTCTTTTTGCAATTTTGTTCATACAAACTTACAAGAATGAGAAAGTCACTGAGGAAGTCAATGCTGAGGCACATAACACCACATTTCTGCAGATTATATGCTAGCTGTGCCTTGGATGAGTCTGTGAAGAGGTAAGTAAGTTTCTCTGATTCAGCTTCTGGGTTGGTGGCTGGAAGCTTCAAGGTGAATATCTTGGCACCCCCATATGCAAGCAGTCTGCAGACAAAAGTATGTAGTTCTGGTACAGTGGTACGCCTCTCAGTTTCTTAAGTATATCAAACAGCAATCTTCATGCAGCAAAGGTGTAATATGACCATACAATTAAAAAATTTAACAGCAGCAATTACAAAATTGAGTGCTATAGAAAATATCATTCAGGTGTCAATGTAGCAAAATGGATCTCCCTCCTCTGACACACACACACACAGAGTTGTGAATGGACATGTCTCCAGTGATATTTTAAAAGAAAACTGATTCCACACATACGTGTATGTGTGTGTGTGTTGGCATTGACATCAATGTCAGGGAGACCTTGAATCTTTTCAATGCCCCCTCTAGCCATTACATGATCTCCTGGTTTATTGTGCTTGTGGCCTCAGGGTGAGTGCCTTGTGAAACTGGCAATCCTATAATTTCATTTCATTGTTACTATGCACTATTCTGGACTAGCCTTTACTTCATTTCATTGCTGCTATGCACTATTCTGGACTAGCCTTTACTTCATTTCATTGCTACTATGCACTTTTCTGGACTAGCCTATACTTCATTTCACTGTTACTATGCACTTTTCTGGACAAGGTTGCAGTTCACTTCATTGTTACTATACACCATTCTGGACAGCAGCCTGCAGTTTTTTCATAAGCTAGCTCAAGATTTTGACCTTTTACTGAAATAGATGTCAGTTACAGCTAGCTAGATCTTTGACATACCTAACAACTGAAAAGACTAACATCTGGCACAATTGTAACTACATCAAATGACATGCACAAAGAGTAGACAGTAAACCTTTTCACCTTTTGTACACATTTTGCCTTTTGTGATCTTCCAGTACCACAGCAACTTGCCACCCTGCAAAAATTTTCTCTGCAGACATCTCTGCCCGCCTGCGCCCCCTTTGTGCAGCAGCTGCCAGCAGGGAGGACAACTGGCAATTATCTTCCCTCCATTCATAATCAGCTTCATCTAGCCATTTTTTGGCCAGGAAAGAGTCTCCGATATACTCTGGCTTCACCACCCACCTGCCTGAAAAGCAACTACACTTCAGTAACCGTATCCATATGTACAAAGTAAATCTGCAGTCACTCAATTTATGCAACAAGACACAACTGCAGTCAAAGAAATTATACAAGAACCTGTAAAAGGTAAATGTACCAATACATATAATTTCTTCAAATAAATGTGCAAACATACATGAATTATTGTGCAACAAGGCACACAGGTATATACATGAGCGCGCACACACACACACACACCTCTGTGCATATATTCACAATATTTCAAGGTTCTTACCAAGTGCTACTGCTCCCAGGAATTTTTCAGACCGAGTCAGTTTTCTACAAACCACATGAGTGGCATTGTTTGTGAAGACCTGCGACAGAGAACAGCAACTTTGCCCTGTGAACTTCATGTCGCACCCACATCCATTTCACTGTAATGGTTAAACCTGCTAGTGCTACTGGCCCAGAACATTCTCAACAAAGAATTTTATTCTGTAGCGGTCAAAATGTTAATGATGCTTATATAATCTCCTGACAACTGACTTCTCTTCTGCCAAAGGCAAGTGGACATGATACTATTCTTTTCACCTTGCTCTAATCAAGACTTTAGTTGGCAAGCTGGACTATTGGCATTTCCTAAGATATTGTAATGCTATGTGCATGTATATGGTAGCAATTGTAATTACTGGAGCAGGACTGTTTATTCAGTCAGATCTGAACCGTTCATTGACCACAGTAATAATGCAGTAATGGATAATGAGTGGTTTATTATATATACTGTTTACATTTGCCACTTTAAAAAAAATCACTATTATTTGCTGATGTCATTATCGCTCCCTTAACCCGCTTAGACCAGAATAAAAATATTTCTATGTTCAGAAACATGGGCTTAAAATTCACGATTTTGAAGACGATAGTGAAACTGCAGAGCCAGGCTCGTGGAGTACGAGCCACAATAGTAAGCGTATCGTTGCTCATTGTGTTCTGCCAGTAGGGCCACAATCGTGCAAAGAGAAAATCACGATCGTGGAGCAGAGCTCATCGCGCTCTACCAGGTAAGCCAGTAAACTGGCGCTACGGAGTCAGCGGGTTAAGACAATTCACTTCATAGTATTTGGCAAGTCTTGTGCTTTTCCTTAGTTTAATTTGCATTCTTTAGCTCCAATGTGAGATTTTATTGCCATATCTGTTGTGGAGAGATTGAGAATTCATTTATTATTATGACTGTTTATATAGAAACAAATAATAAAAGTTTAGGAAGAGTAGCTTTAGACCAATCCAAACTTAAAACAAAGTTAAAACAGTAACAATCAGTAACAAGACCAAGACAGCACTTACATCAGTTTTCAAATATACAGCCCCAAGCTTTTGTATCATTTTTCTTAGCTCTTCTCTTTCTGTTTCAGGAATCCCTGATATCAGAAATACCCTAGATGCACTTCGGCGGCCCTGTCGTTGTGGCAGCATTGCAAGATGACACTTGGCAATATGCTCCTTAGTCTGCCAGTACAGACGGACATGACGTAATCAGTTTACATCCTAAACTATTCATTTTCCATTGATTTAGGATATCTATGTTAGCGTCCATTTATTGAGCATACAGTACAGTAGTTTGTAATACAGCAAAGAACAACCGCATACAGACAAAACGGCAAACGTAAACGAAGTGCATGGTCATTAGGCCTAGGGCCTATATCCTCAACATCTACTACATCCTTGTAATCTATCAAAATTTTTAACATTCATAATGCTTGTTGTTATTATTTCTTGTTGTATAATTCTTTTCTTCTACAAATCGTGTTTTGCATGGAGGCAATTTTCATTGTATTTTTAGATTTTAGAATAATAATTAAAGCACAAATATATACAACACAGGTGCACGCAAAGTGTCGTGTTGAGTTATCGGTCAAAAAATGGTATTAGACAGCAAACAAAGGCTTTTACATACGCGCCCTAGAACTGCAATTAGAATTCTTTTCAAATTTCAATGTACATTTGTAGTTATCAAGTTTATAATTATTATATCACTCGTCGGTTAAATCGCGCGCTTCCCTGGGACTATTCTCGTGACAATACAAAATGTGGACGGCCTTATGTACGACGAAATAATGATTTGGAGAAAATACAACTATAGTATATGAAATATATTTAATGATAGGTAAGAAATGTGTTTTGTAGTTTTGTTTCTATATGTTTCTAAAATAAAAGTGCGAACCACGGAACCACAATTTATACTCGTGATGCTTCCGTTTCATTCATTAGTTTTAGATTAACCTTGTAATTGGCCGTATGAGAATAAAGTGTTCTTAAAGTGTTTGTTTGTTTGTTTTTATGTATATGAGATAATAAATATATATATTTATAAGAAACATTTATAAGAAGGAAAAAGAATTAAGGAAAGTAACATGGTTATTTCATATTAACTAATCTTTATTTGGTTTGCTTGCTTTAGCTCATTATCAAACATGGAGACAAAACACCAAGCAAGAGTTGTGATGCCAGGAGAGAAAATAGATGTTTTGAAGAACTATGCAGACAGCAGTAAAATAATTTTGGGACCTGGGCTAAGATTAGAAGATGAAGATATATGCGTTGCTAAACCAGGGATTCTACGATTTCGTGAGCCAAATGTGTACTGGGTGGATTCTCATCAAACACGTGTAAGCAATAGTGGCCTAGCATAAACACAATTTTAATGTTTTAAGATTGTTTTATAGAATGTTAATATTTATTAAAATCATTAGAACAATAAAAATATAAGCTACAATTAAATACTCGTACACTTACCCTTTCTAAAGGATTAGACATAATGTAAGAGGGACACAAAATGTACATAACACACATACGGACACAGTCCAATATATGTCACAAAAAGCCAAAAAAAACCCTGAAAATCCAGCTGTTCTGTCATTGAGATTAGTGAAAATCTTAGGTTATTGCTCTACTATATTACATCCATGGTGTAGACCAAGATTGTGAGCTGTTACAATTCAGATCTACAGCTCAGAAAGCCATTGAATCATCTGTGGGAATACATAGTAGATCAAGAGATACTCAGGCAAACGGAGATGAAATCGCCAGAAGACTGCTGGTGTTGATGCAATCACAAAGCAGAGAAAAAATGCATGAAAATGTTAGAGTACTGTGTGATCTTCAAGTTATGGATGGTCCATAGTAGATCCCACATAGTGTGCTGTCCTTCTCGTTTATCTGCTTTTACAACATCGGTGAAGGACAAGAGCAACTTACATCATGTAATATCCACCTGCTCCAAAGTCATTGGGACTGCCCAGAGTGCTTTTCAGACTCTGTATAACAGGCAGACACTTCTGAAAGTGTTGGAAATACTTTGTGATGACAGGCATACCCTGTCTGGAGAATTTTTCCAACTCCCATCAGGCCGCCGATTCTGTGTACCTGCATGCAGGACCAACCGTTTGAGGCTGTCCTTCGTTGTTTCAGCTGTGCAACTTCTGAATGTTATTGCATGTGAATGAATGTAGCTCCTCTGTAAACGTCAACCATGTTGGTTTGGTGCAGTAGATATTAATATGTTGTGGTATTCTTGTTTTATTTTTGTGCTTCCATATAAAGCTGCCTCTAGTTGCCATCTGGGATAAATACTTTTATGTTTCTTCTATCTCTAGTATGTTCCAGTAAAAGGAGAAACAGTTATTGGCATCATTACACAAAAAGTTGGTGATACATTTCGGGTGGAAATTGGTGGAAGTGAGCAAGCAAGCTTGTCTTTTCTTTCTTTTGAGGGGGCAACGAAACGGAACCGCCCTGATGTAAAGGTATCTATATACTAATTAACAGCAATAATAATGTAACCTCATTATTAATATCTGTACATTGCAAATGACAGGCTGGCTGCAAAAGCCAGTCTTGATATAAATGCAGGTATTGCTTTTCTTCCTGCTCGAGTCAATAACCTATTTTCATTTTGTGTTAACAGTATTGGGACATTTAGTGCATGTTCATCCAGACTAATTTCTCTTATTTGTTGCATTAATATCTGTACAGTGTGTGTTTTGACATACATTGATGGTTTAAGTTTTATCCATCTTCCCCAGGTGGGCGACATTGTGTACTGTCGGCTGCTGGTGGCCAACAAGGATATGGAGCCTGAGGTTGTCTGTATTGATGGTCAGGGCAGAAGCAGCGGAATGGGTGTCATTCGTAATGGTGGATTTCTTGTGAGAACATCACTCAACCTAGTCAGGAAGTATGTGCTCAGATAAGAGAGAATTCAAACTAAGTAGTTTTTCTCTCCCTTTTTTATGAGAAAAGAGCCAGCATTAAATTCTGACAATATCACATATCTTTTCAGAGAACCAAACTGATACTGAAGGCGCAGAACATAAAATAATTTATGCAGTTTCAATAAAACATAATAAACTGAATCTGATTAAAGTGTAAACGTGAAGATAATTTTCATGATTTATAATAGAATGAGATGAAGGTGCCACTGTCTGGTGGTATCTGTGCTCAGATATGTAATAGAGGATCATGGTTTGAGGTTCACGCATCTCTCTGACTAGAAAGCTTGCCCATTGCTCATCCAGCGAGAATAGGTACCTGATTTATTAGAGAAGGTCAAAGGCACCAAAAAGTGACCTTTATGGAACCTTCACTTTTTATGGGGATACTGATTACTTAGAAAGCGAATAGGCCGTTTTTTGTTTTTTTTTCATTTATTTAAAATGCAATAAGACAAGTTTGAAATCAATTCACTGCATGAGAGAGATTGATAAGAATATTGGCTGTACAGTCATTTCTGATGGAGCACCTGGGCTTTTCTTTATGTGATTTTAATGACCTTCTAACTGAATGTCTACTGACAGTTCTCTATTTCATTCTCTGCAGGATTCTTAATGCTGACTGTATCTTGATGAAGTGTTTGGGAAACAAGATTCCTTTCGAGGCAGCTCTCGGAATGAATGGCCGAGTGTGGGTAAAGAGCCGATCCAATAAAGAGACAATTGCTGTGGCTAATGCAATTATAGCTTCAGAATACATGAGCAATGAAGAAATCAGAAATATGTGTCAAAGACTGTCTGATGCATTAAATGGGTTTTAAAAGAAGAGCTGATGATCTTTTTTTTCAAAAATTTGTAAATGTTGTGGTGACATGTAAAGAATCGGCAACATGATTTGCATCTGTCTGGAAATTTAGCCTTAAGTCAGTATTGACTTTGGTACTGTATGCCTGGATGACTTAAGAAGAAAACTTTGCGTGAGAGTCAGAACACAGAATGAAAAAAATACCCTGGTCTGAGGTTTCATCGTTGGAATTTTTTTGTATTCTGCATATGGTAAACCAACCAAATTTACAAGCTGGAGAGTAAAACCTTATGTCAGGGCAGTCTTTGGAAAAGATTTTACACTATCAGTCATAAAATAGATAATGTGGCATTTTTGCACAGAATCTTTATCAGGATAGCAAAAAGAAGATAGTATCTTTTTTTTTTAAAAATAGAAAAGTGCCTCAATCTAGCAATGATTGGATGCTCTGGCAAGGGGGGGGGGGGATCTGTCCTACAAGTTCTGAACCCAGGCCCCTAAGACTTGCTGAACTGTTGTGCTACTGGACCCTTGTGTGTTGAAAAGTTTTGCAGGTTCATAAATCGCAAATGCTGCTTAAAAAAAAAATCCACTGATATAGACTAGAACATTTTATTAATCCCTCATGTCAGTTCCCTCCTCTTTCAAGTAAAAATGCAGAAAGTTTCAGCAATAAACTTCACATAGAGTACTTGAAATAAAAGTTTAATGGTTTGAAAGGTCAGTATCTGCACTGTTTGGCAGTACAAACAGTTCTTAACAATTTGGGTCAGCAGCCATTACCAAAACACTAGTAACTTCATCTCTCTTTTTTTTTTTTTTTTTTTTTTGAGCACTACTCTTGCCATTGACAGTTGACCACTAAGATCATTATGGTCGTAAAACTTGTTCGCAATTATTTTTGTGCCCAGCTTCTGCTTCGGCCAGAAATAATCAAAGGAACTACTGTAACATAACACCATTTCTGATGGCTGTGACATCACTTCAAAACTCTTCAGAGCAACCAGTTGCACATATTAAAAAAATAACTCTTTAAACTACAATCATTCTACTGATTCTATTGATACATCCATGAAATAGACATGAAGTTGTGCTCAGAGTGTGAAGTGAGTTATCAGTTCAATTATTACTCAGTTATCACAATTTTCTGGTTTAAAATGTGTCTTGGCTTTAGTCTTCATTTTTGTCTATGAAAAAAATACAAATGTACAGTTCTCAGTCACAATATTCTGCATATATTGCATATGTGCTGACACAAAATACTGTATCAGATTTATCAAGCCCTTCAAAATTATTTATTCTTCTGCAGTACTGAACCACTGATTATAGCCATTTCACCCTGCTGATCTTTCTCCCATACTTGCAAACATCTCTGTCTCCAATACAGAAACAGATATTTTTTATCAACTCACAAAGCTCATTTTATGTCTTCATGTCATATAACACCTTGTTCTTTAACAAGCCACATTCTTCCCAGACCAGTTAATATCATAGTCTTATAAACTTTACTACTACATTCTTAACAGCTGAATGATACAACATACAAGCATCTATGAAGTTACAAATCCTGTTTGATGTGTTAAATATAACGTCATCCTTTTATATATATAAAAAAAATTTTTTTATACTTACACATGAACATAATTTCATAAAATGCTCTATGCTTCCCTGAGGAAACATGCAAAACATGTATACCTCTATGAATGTATTCAAAGATCTCATTAAATTACTCTAACGTGATATAAGGATACATTTATGCACGAATCCTGCGTAAAGGGACAATTCACTCTAAGCTGTTTACGTATCTCTAGTCAAACCTATCCAGAAGTGTTCGATATCATTTTCAATTTAGGTTCATTCACCTGTAGATAAATGGACCTTTTACCCATGACTAGAGATTTTTTGGCTAAAAATCTGGTGCTTATACTCATGTTAATATTCACATGATCTTTTCCTCTCTGTATGCAATGACTTTAATCGTATTTCAACAAACCTCTGCATGCACCCATGCATACAAATCTGTCTCTGTGCACTTGTGTCAGTGATTATACATGAATACCTATCAAGTCAACAATCTTGCTAAATCATAATTCACAAGATATATATATATACACACACACAACACATAAGCACTGCATTATTATAAAAGCACTGAAAAGTTAAAACTTTTCAATTTTTATTATTTATAGAAATGCAGATTTTTATGGAATTGTTTTATCTAAAGATATTAACAGCCTGCAATCAGTATGGAAACTTGTTTTCTGTTACCTTGACAGTGAAAGACACTGACACAACAGCTGACCATGACATGGGCCACACTAGTAAATGGCCACTGGTCAAAATGCAGTTACAGAAATAGCCTGAACTATCATAAAAATCCTTTTGCATCAAAGCACTATTAATTTTGCTGGTGACGCCAAAAGAACAGCATAGCAGGTTGTAAAAACAAAAGCTGGGAAAATGGACTATACAAGGGATGTTATAAGCCTTGTTTTGAATAATTATAAACCTTGTTTTGAAACCAGATTTTTGACTGCTCAAGTTGTCAGGTGATGAAAGTGACAGAAGGCGACACAATATAATGTCTTTAAGCTGTAATTCAAAATATTACACTCACTAATGAAATAAAATATATCACACAAAAAGATTTCTTTCAATAATAGCATCTAACTGTACATAAGCTCTTTTCAACATCCCGATTTCCAGCTATGCAACAGAGGTCATGCATGCTATTTTTTTTTAGCCATCCAATTACATATCAGAACAATGAGATTAAGATTTCAACCAGTCAGCCCCTCTATTCTTCATCATATTCTTCTCGAAGATTTGCACAAAACAAACGACAAAAAAGCATTAACAAATGTTCATGTGAAAGCACTCAGGTCGATGAACTCAGATCTATGCTACCCTTTAGCTTTTGTCATACACTGAAGCTCTCCCCACAACCACAGGTGCCCTTGATGTTTGGATTGTTGAAAACAAACTCTGAAGCTAGTTTTGTTTCCATATAGTCCATTTCTGTGCCAAGCAGTGTTAACTGGGCCTTGGAATCAATGAAAACCTTGATCCCTAAATAAAGAGAATGATCCTGTAGTTTTTCAGTTCTTATATATATATCCATAAGATTCAGACTAGTTTTTTTTAATTCACAATTCTTGCTGCCTACTAAAATGCAAAGGACAAACAAGAAGAATATTTGTATTATTTTACACACAAAAATTGATACATAACTATTCGTAAGAATGCAATGCATTAAAAAAATGACAACACTAAAGAGAATGATTTATTGTATAGCATCCTCAGTGTCTAAGCCTGCATTTTCTGTTATCAAGTTATCTTTATGGTCACTCACAACAATTCCTTTTCTTAAAAAAAATCTTTAATCACATAATGGTGAGTGTCGTACTCTGACTAGCTCTGACAATGCTGGACAAGCTCGCACTGTGATATTGCATCAAAGCTGACTAGGTAAAACAACAGTTGGCTTCTGTTTGCAGTGTACCATCACATAGGCATAGTAAACCACTTACGTCTAGGGCTACTAGGCCATTAAACCATTATCATCATTTTTTGGTCATATGATGTCAAGTGTTCTTCAAGACAGCCTATGAATATAACTATTGGCCCACAGCAGTTCCCTATCCATCTGGTCCACAAGGACATACTACATTCATGTCTTGCGTTCATCTGTTCCACAAGGACATGTTACATTCATGTCTAAAGTTCATTTGTTTGTACACTGCAGGAGCACCCTACTGTCTCTGCTTCCCCAAGTCCTTTGTCTAGAAAAAAAGGAAACGACATGAGGGACACCAAGATTATCACCACCTATAAGAACAAGAGCGTGAGAACTAGCAAGACTGCAAGAACTACTGGGGAATTTCCTTTGCTCAGGTCTTCCTGACCTGCTTACAGAATCTGGCAGATCATGTCTACCTGGAGTCAAAGTGCAGCTTTAGATCTAGCAGGTCAACTAGTGAAATTATCTTCCCTTTCCAAGTTAGCAGAGGAGGTCTCTTCAAAATCCTTCCAAAGATCACCTGTCTGCCTAAATTACTGAGCCTGAATGAATCCACAATGAGCAACACGCAGGGCAATTCAGTGGCATCTCCTCTGAGCCCTTTAGAATCACATCACCATTAACCATGGCCGCCTCCTTACTCCTGTACATTTTGAGATTTTCTTTGCTCTGGTCCTGAATCAAATTTCTGAGGGGGTCTATCTCTGCACCTGGTCAGACAGCAGGTTTTCACCCTTGCCAAAAGAAAGATACTTGAAAGTCTGAGACATGCTGTTTGCATATAATGTAGCACTTATGACAGTAGACACACATCCAACAACAGGCACTCCAGTCACTGCTGGACCACTAAACTTTCCTATGGCCTGAGAGGATTTTACACTCATTATCCTGAAGACCAAAGTTAGCAGACAGAATACAGATGCACTGCTATTCATCAATATCTGTAAAATGAACTTGAAACTGTTCATTAGTTCACTTACCTTGGATCTACACAATGCTCGTCCTTCTTAACCCCGCCCCCTTCCCTCTTGCTACTTTACCCATCTTTCTCGCAGAATCACTATATTTTTCTGTTCCTGTTACTTGATGCCTTTTGTTTTCTGTTTCGTCAGTACTGTCGTTTTCTTTCGTCCCTTTGTTCTGTGTCTACTTAGTCCACGTCTCTTCCTCGTTTTAAGCGCTAAGAGCATGCTCTCTATGAGTGTGAATATGCGCTATAAAAATCTTCACTATTATTATTATTATCTACCACCACCAACGATCTCTCCCAGAACACAGAAATCGACCAGAGGATTGGAAAGTCAGCTATAACACTCACCATCTCACCACTTGTGTGGAACAATCACAAGCTAGCAGTTAAGACAAAGTGTTGGGAGAGGAGGAATTGGGTTTTTATGCAAGCCATTAGTGCAGGCTATTTCATGACAAATAAGCCAGCCATGGCAGTGTACAAATCTTGTGTCATTAGCACACTACTGTATGGAAGTAAATCCTGGAACGTATATGTAACAGACGAGAGAATGTTTATCTCTTTCATCAGTAAACGCATCATGTTCTGGGCATATCCTGGAGACACGGGGTATCTAATGCTGAGGCCATGTCTTCTGCTAACCCTCCTAGCCTATGGTTGTTTGTGGAAAGAATCCGCAATTGTTTTGAATGAGTTGTGAGAAACGTGAGGTCTTGACAGCACCTTTTAAGTGCAGGCTATACTGTATTTCTCTTATAGGCTCACTCCAACACCACCATATAATAATAATAATAAATATTAGTGCAGGCTATGTTGTATGTCTCTTATACACTCTCTTTCCTCCTAAAATTTCTGCTCAGCAGAGTCTGTAGTCATCTCTGACAAGCAGCTGCTGATGACTCAACCTTTAACCCCAGCAACATAATTTTTTCCTATTCCCATGTCCATCCCTCTTATTACTGTCCTCTGTTAAAATAATCAAATTCTCTCTATGCGACTTCACTGATGTTAAAAAGGCATTCAACAGAGTCTGGCACGAGGGGCTATGGCTTGTGATGCGAAAATTCAACATCGAAGAAGGTCTCGTCCAAGTTGTTGAAGCGCTGTATAATAGCTCAGCGAGTACAGTACTGCTGAACAACCAAATAGGAGCTTACTTTCGCACCACGGCAGGTGCTGTTTAATATCTTCTTAGGGAACATCATGCTTGAAGCTCTTCATGACCATCATACTTCCATTTCAATTGGTGGAAGGCCGATCTGCAACCTATGCTTTGAAGATGACATAGATCTCTTAGCAGGTACAAACAAAGAACTGCAAGACCTCCCCAACAGACTGACAGCTCAAATGCATATGGAATGGAGACCAGCACTGTAAAGAGAAAAGTTATGATCAATGGGAACGGCAAAGCAGAAATCTATATGAAGGGGGTACAGCTCGAAGAGGTAAGCAGCTTCAAATACTTGGGAGCCACCCTCTCCAAGGACAGCAGCTCCACGCCAGATCTCCTCATCAGGATCGCAACAGCAACAGCAGCAATGGCTAGGCTAGATAGGATCTGGCATAGCTACAAGATAAGGTTCACTACCAAGTACAAGCTGTACAAATCCCTGGTAGTGCCGATCCTGCTCTACGGATGCGACATGTGGACTCTGCTCGCTGAAACGGAAAGGAGAATCCAGGCGTTCGAGAACAAGTGTCTGAGGAGGCTGCTCCAGATCTCATACAGAGAACATTAAACCAATGACTTTGTAAGAAAGAAGATGGTCACACTCATAGGTCACCAGGAACCTCTACTATCAACAGTCAAGCGACATAAGCTTCTTTGGCTATGTGAGATGGCATGAAACCTTGTCAAAGACGATCCTTCAAGGCACCTTGGAAGGTAGCGGACACCGCAGTGGCCAGAGAAAGAACTGGCTTACAAACGTCAAAGACTGGACTGGTTGTCCTGTACAGGACCCGATTGCGCACAATAGGCAAGAGTGGCGGGCCCTGTCAGCTGCCACCTCTATCCATGTGCTCCCCCAAACGACATGTGCCGGTCAAGGGATGACTGACTGACTCTATAAGCAGTGAACATCTTTGTGATAGATATGTACATTGTGATCAATACTTTTCAGCTTACTTTTGATTTTATACATAAATTTCTTGTCCTATTATAGCAAAAGTGGAATAAATACCAGAACTATAACCATCATTATGATACACACCATCCTGCACAACTTCTTCATCAAATTTGCCCTTCTCCTGCACATACTCCAGGGTGTATGAGAGGCCATTACATCCACGTGTCCTGACACCAATTTTTACCCCAGCCTGTGACAATGAATTATCAGAAAAGTTCAATGTTATTTAACTTCCAAAATTAAATTTACACACTTTCTTATTATATGCAACAGATGAGTCGTGAAGCAAGCAAATAAGTGGAGGGGTTAATGAGTTTATTGTAAGAGTGAAAACTGTGTGTATGCCTGCATGTGTCAAAGATGTGGGTGTAGAATAAGAAGAGTAGAATTTTTTTTTTAAGCTCCATAAATTGATGACAGCAAAACTAAAATTATAAAAGGAAAAACTGAAATGCAGATTTCATATTTCTGAGAATTTCTTTAGCTTTGATAAGGATATCATCTTACCATCTCTGGTCTTTCTGCCATCATACTTTTAAGTTTTTTCACTGCATTGTCCGACTGAAAAAAAAATCGAAAATTCATTTATACTTTCTTTACTATGCATGTCCACTTTCCATTAGCATTATCCATATTTCACCATAACAGTTTTACATTATAAGAAATCCTCTTGTTTCTCATTTAAGTTTTAGTCATGATCATCCAATGTCCTCAAAGCATGAAATGAAGACTAAGGAGTGGTCAAGTTTACATTATACAGTAACTCGTTAAGACAAAATCTTCGTAATGGCTATGTTACAAAAGAAAAATCTGAAATGTTATTAGATTATGGTAGTCTTTACAAAGGTCAAAATCAGGATAAATTAGGTAAACAAGTGAGTTACTACACTCTGCAAAAGCAGCTAACTGTTAGACATACCAAGACAAGAGGAGCTCTCTGTGGTGTCAAACGTTTCTTGGAAACAGCTCTAACAGTCGCTCGCCCGATAGCTCGGGCAGCCATTTTCTCTCATAACCTTGACTTTCACAAATCCGTGACCAGTGTCCATGACCTTCCATAAAAATTAAATAAATATAGTCAGTAACTAATAAGTTTTTTCTATAATAAATAAACACAGAGATTTATGCACAATTATCTTCTTCAATGATATGCTTGTTCTGGTGTAGTTATATACTTTAGTGCGAACCACTTACCGGAAATTGCATGTACATGAGCAGCCGACATTTCACAAAAAGCCATACGTACATACCATTGACTTTTACATCTAGGCCTATATAGAGGTCCATGCGACGCAGCCTTAACCTGTAACTACGTTACGTATACGTGTTATTAGTTTTGTAACAAAAACTCAACTATTTTTGCACCACATGGCTGCTTCTGGAATTATCACGATAGATGGAGGAGTTCTTGAAGGGGTGAGAAACGACACAAAAAGTAAAAGTTGGTTAATTTGTATCAAAAATTTCAAAGTAAATAAAAATTCTAAACGAGTCAAGGTATTCACTCGATGCTGCCGCACCTTCTCGATTATTTCAACTAACTATTTTTTATTATTATTAACAGGGAGGACAAATCCTTCGGAATGCTGCCGCCTTATCATGTTTACTCGGCCAGCCAATATCTGTAAACAACATTCGCGCAGGACGAAATAATCCTGGCTTGAGGTAGGTTGAGACACTAACAAAAATCGTTGATCTTCCTTGTTTGAAATAAACTTACGTTTTCATACCTGCCCTTCCATAAAAAAAATCGTCTCGTTTCTCAACAATGTGATTGTCCACTTGGAGATATATAGCGCGTTACCAAGTAACAACAAACTAACCCAGAGAAAGGATTACGACGCAGCAGGAGCTTCATGTCGGATCAGTCCCCACTTGCAAGCTTCAAGGTGGTGACAGCAAAAGGTGTGCTTCTAGAGCCTAACTAGCTATAAGGCTGAGAACATATATGTATATGCGGAACGTCCACGCATTAGAGTAGTTCATCAAGATGAAAGCACTTATCCATGAGCTAGAACTGTACTGGTGGGCCATTGTGGGACTAGCAGAGGTCAGATGGCAAGACTCTGGGAAGACAGCAGCTGATGAGGGTTGAGAGAGTAGTATGCAGTGTGAAGGGAAGGAAGTTACATGGCACTGATAACATCCCAGCTGACATGTTCAAGCATGGTAGAGAATAAAAAGTTGCTCTGTGCCAATTAAAGAATCTGGGAAGACAAGGATTGGATGAAATAACTTGTAAGACTCCTTCCAGAGAAAGAAAAAAAAATGTGATAGAACTACAGACCATAAGGTCTAAGCCAAGTCCTGCTGAAATTTAAGTTATCCAGAAATAGTCGCATCAACCCCACCAGGACACCAAGCTAGCTTCAGACCAGGCAGGAGCGCAGTTGAACAGATAGATAACTGTCACACATTGATAAAAAAAGATCTATGATACCACCAAGATCTCTGCCACAGCTTCATCAACTTGAAAACAGCCTTTGATAGAGTCTTGCAGGAGCTAGTGTAGCATGTGGTGGGAAAATCAAAGAGGGCTTCACTCAAGTCATCAAAGCACTGTACAAATGCTAAATGAGTGCAGTTCGACTGGATAACCAAGTGGGCACATCATTTCACACAACAGTGGACATCTGTTGAGTGTGCCACTTATCGCCTGTACTGTGATGTTTTTGGAGAACATCATGCAAGAAACCCATCTTATCTCCATCAGTGGGAGTCTACGCTTTGTGCAGATTGACAGTTCAAAGGCGTATGGACTGGAGACCAACCCTGACAAGAGCAAAGTCATAGTCAGAGGCAGCACCAAAGCAGAGATCTACATGAAGGGAATACTTGAGAGCCACCCTTTCCAAAGACAGACTTTTATTGGCAACAGGCTGGACATTATCTGGTACAGCAACTCCGCCACTTTTTCTACAAAGTATAGACTATACAAGTCTTTCATAATTCCAATCCTGCTGTACAGATGGGAAAGTGTGGGCTCAGTTTGCAGGCATTTGAGAATAAATGCCTGAGAAGGCTGCCTTGGATGTCTTACACTACAGGGAATATAAAACCAGTGACTTTGTATGGAGTATAGTTTCTACCCTTATGGGACAACATAGGATTTCCTCACAGCAATCAAGAAGCACAAGCTAGTTCTGGCTCAGTTATGTGACCTGGCACAACACTGTCTAAAGCCATCTTTCAGGGAACCCTGAAGGGGGATCGACACCGATGTGGACAAAGTAAGAACTGGCTTGAAGTTGTAAAGGTGTGGATTGGTTGTTCTACGCATGACCTGCTCAATGTCACCCCAGATAGGTTTAACTGGCGAGTCTTGGTAACTGCTGTGTAGACTCAGTTGTTTTCTCTGATGACGGGTACTGGCAGACCAGCATAGCTGCTCATTGGCTGGTACCAGCCAAGGGATGAATGAGTGACTATAAGTACTTGTAAGTATCTTGATCTTCGTTTCGTGAGTTTTTCTTGGAAATCCTGATTGCGATACAGCTATAAAGAGTAATGTAAGTGACATAAATTCACACAATAAAAACCCTGTGGCTTAAACTTCTTTGTTGCAGACCACAGCATCTGTCAGGGCTTCAGCTAATAGCAGAGGTATGTGGAGCCAAACTGAGTGGTGCCACTGTTGGCTCAACTGAGATAATGTTTCAGCCAGGCCAGATAAAGGCAGGGCAGTACGTAGCAGACACCAAGACAGCAGGGTTAATAACTTATGATGCTATAGATTTAGTAATAAGACAGCAGGATTAGTAACCTAAGACACTGTAGGGTTAGTAACACAATAGAATTATAAATAAGTAAGAGATTACAGAGTTAATAACATGACAGCAGGATTGAAAATGTAAGACACTATAGATTTATTAGTAATAATAATAATAATAGGATTTATATTTCCCGCACGGAGGCGAGCTCAGTGCGCTTTACAAGATACAAGGGGAAGTAGGTAATGATGCCATATGACAGAAGGGCATCGCACAGTTAGGTATACATATATATATATATACACATATACATACATACACTGATACATATATGAGCAGTGAACATTGCCAGGAACATGAATGAACACAAAGAGGAGAAGTTAGAGAAAGGCTAAACCAATTACAGTAGGTATTTCCGAAAGAGGTTTGAAGTCCTATGACAGCAGGATTAGTAATATAAGACACCATAGGGTTAGAACACATGGTGATGTATGCTTTCACTTGGCATGATTAGTGAGTACTAAACACTTTAATTTTAATAAAACTAGTCTTGCTGATGATAGTTAATTCTGGCAGCATAGTATTTGTGAAAGAATACTTTAAGGTTCTAAGGTTAGAACATGTTAATCCATTCCCGACCTCCCGTATAATTCACCCGCGTAGCGCGGTTTATGCTTGGTTTCCACCCGGGGCGAATTCGCCCGGGGCTTTTTTCTATTTTTTTACGTTTTAAAATGCGTTGTTTTGGATAGAAAAATCAATGAATTCGATAGTTGATTCATTTTTCTATCGATTGATCTTCTTTTTATGTCGTAGTTTTTACATCTGACAGTAATTTTATGCATTTTCCCACGGTACCTATCTTTCTGTTTGGAAAATGGCTAGCAAATACCCGGGGTAGAAAGTTCGACCGGCAGCTTTGAAAATTTATGTTTTTTAACAATTTATTAACCTACAGTAAAGACAACTATCAGTTTTTTTTGTTGTTTTTGTTTTTTATTTTTTTTAAATTTTTTTTTCTTTTGAAGGCGCATTGAGTCGACTTTGGGGTTGAAAATTGCGCTATATAAATCTGCTTTAATAATAATAATAATACACCGTTTTAAAGAGCATTTTGAAAACATTAACTTGGTGAAAATTTTAAGATACATAGGTTTTGTCTTCGAGTACTAAAATCAAATGAAAGATTACGACTGTACGCGCTTTAGAACTTTTGGAAATCGCCGGTCAGATATTAACAAAAAAATTATTTACACAATATATACCGACATAAAGTGCCAAACAAACATATTTTTTATTAGAATATACATTAGAATTTTAATATTACTTACTACTTTCTTCTCCTTTGCGGTTGTTGAAGTAAAAATCCATGTCACAGTGAGACAAAGTGCTTCTATTCTCGAACTTTCCTTTGTTTACAAAAAAATCTTTTGACTTCCTGTCAGTTCAAGGGAGGGAATCATGGTAGACGATTTCCCAACGGTTTTAGTAGTTTCCTCCCTTATGTTATTATTTTTTTTTTTTAAGGCTCGTGAAACCTCTATAAAAAAAATTTCTGATTGCTCATTATCATGGCATTTTGTGTTGGTAATACCATAAAAGTGTGTTTTTAAGCAAACAAAAGGTAAAGATGTTTCTTTTTTATACAGTTTGATCTATCATTATCAATTTAAATTGTTCGTCTACCTCTTTCCGTTAGTTTTATATAATTTTTTTGAAAAGGGGGTAAATTCATGGTACCAGCTATGGTTGTAACGGCCTCTCAGCCTAGCATAAGCAATGGATTAAAATTTACTCTATTTCATTTATGCATAGACAAACTGTTCCTTATTTGATTTAACTATGCAAGGGTATTAAAGAATATATCACTTTCATTGCTGTAACTATATAAGAAGCATTTCTTAGTTCATGACAAAAGGCCAACAGCTCCTAATGGTGCACTGAACTCAGTCTAAATTCAGAAACAATTACAAAATACCCAGTCAATCCCAACAATACTTTCACTTTCTGTAAAAGCCAGATTAATAAGGAAAAGTTTATTCTATCTAATAGTGATACAAATGATTTTTTATCGTACAATTTTCTGATTGTACAAGATGAATTTATATTTCACTGGTGTTGGGGGCTTTCATCAGACAGACCTTGGTGAAAAACAAACTGAAAAACTGGTAACAATAATAACTTTGTAATGCATACACTTTGAATCTCAGTAACTGCTGAAATTTGTTGCTTTAACTGGCATCAGTATTTTTCTCATATTTTTCCTTCTGATTCTTTGGTTAGTTGGCTTAATAGGAAAGTCCTTCCACCTTGAGGTGATTTTGCGCTATGGGGAAAAGGGATGGGGGAGGAAATCGGAGTAATGGAGAAAACCCCCGACACCCAGCCCTGCGAACAGGTATAATATACAGTGTACCGAGTCAAAGTCTGAACCCAGAGCCTCTCACTGCAATAGTGACAAGCAAGTGTTTTAACCACTACAGTACCAGGTTCCCCCTTCTGATTCTTTGGAAGTACAGGGTGCTTTATTTGATTGATGAAAAATTCAAGCACACTACACAGAATAATGTTTTTTTTTCTTATGTATTGATGAAGAGCTCTTGAAAAGTGCAATATGTCGTAGTAAATTACTCATTATGCTGTCTTATATTCCATCCTACTATAAACATTGCTCTGCTGAGGCCTTCACAATGTCAACATATTCATGTAAAGGAGTCTTGACTTCGATCTGTGAATAGTAGCTTCACCAAGTCAACATATTCATGTACAGTCCTGTAGTATGTAGTCTTGACCTTGACCTGTGAATGGTGATGTTGGAGTATCTTGCAGCCTTACCCAATCATAAGACATAGTATTTGGGGAAATAGTATTTTGCAGCTTTATCCATTCAAAAGAACAGTTTTGCACCCTCTAGGCATTCAAGTATCAGTATGCCACAACAGCTAGCTTGTACTGCAGCCTCTAGGCATTTAAGTATCAATGTGCCAGGACAGCTAGCTTGTACCGCAGATTTAGTTTAACAGACAACCGTTAGAGTAGGTTCAATAGTGCTAGGAGTTTTGCTCTGACAGTAATTTTTACTGCGTGGTAGGCGTGTGTGCCTGATGTAGGTTAACAGACAACCATTAGAGTAGATTCAATAGTGCTAGTATTTTAATTGTTCTGACACTAATTTTAACTGTGTGGTAGGAGTGTGTGCCTGATGCTGCAAGTGGCTCTGCCATGTGCAGCATTTGCTGGTGGAGTTGTGACCTTGACTTTTTATGGTGGCACTGATACTGACATGGCACCTCCAATAGACCATTACTGCTGTGTGAGTTGAAGGACCTTTGGTTATAGTTCTTGTCACATGTACACTGAGTAAAAGGCAACCACACAATTACTGTACTTTCAGCAAAGTCTTTTAGTGTGAAAGCACTTGATCAGGATGGAGTTTGCATAGAATGAAAAGAAAAAGCCTGCTTGATGAAAACCAACGACACAAAAGTGAAAAAGACAGAAACTGGTAAGTGGCTGTAGGAAAGTCCGAAATATTTCCTGACAAGAAAGGCATTGTGAGAAGAAATGAAAATACTGTGCAAAATTGTGTTGTTGCCAACAGGAGTATTTGCCTCCTGATGCAAGCTGCTCTACCATGCCTGCTTTTTGGCAGAAGTAGTACTCAGCTTTCTCTCCGGGGAGGCACAAACGCAGAGATGGCACCACAGGTTGACTACACTATTATGGTTAGTTGGCTGTTGCATGCTATATATTTAGGTTCTTTCTTTGTCTGCTTTCTGGTGTTTTTTTGATATAATCCCTTCTTTTTTAAATGAATACCATGGTCTTGAACTATCTTAACTGTGAATCTGTTTCCAGTGGATTTAAATCACAGTGATATTTATTTAGCAGAACAGCTGATTCTGTACATGTGACAAGAAGAAAAACATCATTTTTGATGCATGTATAAAAGAGTTGCAGTTTTGTCATATTGCAAGTTTGACCTGTACTCATTGTCACTCAGTGGTGACAGGAATTAGGCAGTGCTGTCCTGTAAACAACTCTTATCTCTCCTTGAAGAACAGGTTTAGTGTTTTGAGTATCACAGTGTAGAAGACTGAGCTACTTTTGACCAGTTCCTACCTTTAGTTGTAAATTGTTTTTTTTTTTCTCATCACAAGCTTAACATCTTCTTCAATTCTGCAGGTTTTTCGTCCAATAGCTGAGAAATTTGGCATGAATTTTGACTGCGTTGTCAGAAAAAGGTAGAGTTATCAGCTGTTTTACACAGATTCAATTTTTTTCAAAGGTGTTTCTATTCTTTATGGCATATTGACTAAACCTCTGGTGGAACATGTCATCGCATAAACAGTAGCTGTCTCCCCTTTTTTTTGCAGAGGCTATTATCCGAAAGGAGGAGGAGAGGTTGTCACGACTTCTCACCCAGTCAAAGTTTTAACTGCCATAGACTTGACAGACAGGGGTTCTGTGACCCGAATCTTTGGCAGGGCTTTTGTGGCAGGTGTCTTACCTGTCAAGTTAAGTATAGAATCTGAGCATTGTGTAGGTTTTATCATTATGTTTTTAGCCTTTTGTGATCTTTCTGTGATAGCAAATCAGTAGTCATATTAGTATTTAGTTCTTTCTTTTGTAGAAAATCAGAAATCATGTTAGTCTGTTACAGCTTCAGAACTTTCCTGTAGTGTCAGTCCATTCATACCTGCATGTTTTAGTCAGTGATCTTTGGTTTTAGTCCAGTCATACCTGTATGTTCCAGTCAGTTCATCAACCAAGTAATGCTTTTGGATGCGGGCAACTAGTGCTTCACAATCATGACCTTTCTACTGCTCACCATTTCTTATTATGAGACATTTTACCAAACGAGATTATATCTGTAATTTCCTGTTTCTTTTTTGTGTATGTGGGTGTGTATCAGTGGTGCTCAACCTTTTCTTGCCCAAGGGACGCACTTGATATGATATAAAATCTTGCAGGCCAGAACATGGCGGTTTTGCCAGAATCATGTGGACGTTAAAAATGATATTATGCAGTGATATACCCAATCGTAAGATTTGGTTAAAAAGAAAGAAATCATCCGCCAAATGATACGCGGGCCATAGGTTGGGCACACCTGGTGTATATTTATATATACTGTATTTTCAGTCCATTATTACAGGTTACCCACATTGTGTGTGTGTGTGTTTGTGTGTGTGTGTGTGTGTGCAGTCCGTTGTTACAGGTTGCCCACATTATGGCAAAAAGTGTGTGTGTGTATATTTATATATATGAAGTCCATTGTTACAGGTTGCCCACATTATGGCACAAAGTAGGCGTGTGTATATTTATATATATGAAGTCCATTGTTACAGGTTGCCCACATTATGGCAAAAAGTGTGTGTGTGTATATTTATATATATGAAGTCCATTGTTACAGGTTGCCCACATTATGGCACAAAGTGTGTGTATATATATATATTTTTTTCAGTCTATTGTTACAGGTTGCCCACATTATGGCACAAAATATTTGCAGTCTATTGTTACAGGCTGCACAAATTATGGTACAAAGTGTGTGTGTATTATGGTACACAGATTTAATTTGTACCATAATGTGTGCGTTTGTATATGTATATATATATTTGCAGTCCATTGTTACAGGTTGCCCACATTATGGCACAAAGTGTGTGTGTATATATATATATATATTTTTTCAGTCTATTGTTACAGGTTGCCCACATTATGGCACAAAGTGTGTGTGTGTGTGTGTATATATATTTTTCAGTCTATTGTTACAGGTTGCCCACATTATGGCACAAAGTGCTGAACACTTGCTGAGGCAGGACCATGCAGGACTTGCAATAAAGATTGACGCACTGAAGGAAGCAGATGGCACTGCTGTGGGCACAGGAACTGGCATCATGCAAGTCCACTGACTTTTTTCCTTTTTTTTTTCTTGTATTTCTTGTGGGAGAGTGGAGATGTGATCATGCCTAAGTGGTATACGAGGGATGTTCCACTTACGCTCAGACAGAATTTTTTTTTTAACTTTTTCTCTTATTTTTCAACTCTTTTTAAACTTTTTCAACCTAGTCACAGCCAATTGCAACACATTTTTTGGCCCTATAAATCCATTTTTGAAAACACTCCAAAAACACTGATTTAGGTATCTGTTTCAGCTGTTTCCTCACTCCAGCAATGACCAAATCATCGACTGGGCCTTGGTTTCAGGGTCCAGATTGTAAAAGCAATACTCATCATCTCTGGTGATGCGATTGAAGCCAGGAGAACCCTCATGATTGAATGTTTCCAAGAATTCCTTGCTCCAGTCCACATGGCTTTTTTTTTTGCTGGTCCATCATCAACCTTGGCACCCAGCGAGCTGACCTTGTTGAAGCCCAAATTGTGATGGATGATCCTGTGAAAACTTGTAGAAGGAATTCCCAGCTCCATCTCCATTTCCCTGACCCTGATGGTCACACGGCCATCACTTTCCAGGAATTATGAACTTTGTCAGCAAATTCTAGGCCTTAGTTCATGATGTTCGTCATCACAGCTAAAATGACCACATTTAAATAGCTGACACCAGTCTGTGACAGTCGTTTTAGGTGGAGCATCATCGCCATAGGTTTCTTTCACTCTGAAGAATCGCTCAATCTAAATGGTCTACACTTGCTGTAAGCGCATGAAATACTGAAGTCCGGGCAGAAGTGGAACATCCCTCATATGACTAGGTTACTCTATTTTTTTCACCCCATGTAACTCTATTTTAGTTTAAGAAGTGAGAATCATTCTGGCAAGTCAGAAAGTATGAAATGTCATTTTGAAATGTAAAGTGTCAGACATTCAGTCATTTGTCCCTTGATTGTTACCAGTCATTTAGCTTATACAAGAATTATGAGAACAACTATAAATGTCCAGACTTTTACTAGCCGAAGAGTAACATTGAACCATTCAAGAACATGCATTGTCAGTGCTAGTTTGATAGACACAGTCATAATTCCTATATAAAAAAAAAAGAATCCTGCAGGAAAACCTATTGTTATAGGTTAGACGGGATAAACACAGTTGATAAAGTAGAAAATACCTCTTAGTAAATATCTTAACAGAAATGAAAAAGAGTAAAAGATATTTCTTGTGGACAGCTTGCCCTTATCATCAATTTAACCATGATAGGAAAACTCAGGTTTTTGTCCTTCTGAGGATAAGTTTTAACATGTTTGGTAATGAAACAGCTCACTGTTGCTGGCACTTTCTCTGTGTGTGTATTAAAGGTTGTGTAGACGTGTGGCAGAAGCCAGCACTGTTGCTGTCACTCTCACTGTGTGTATTAATGGTTGCGTTGCTACACATTTCAGACTTGTGGCAGAAACCAGCACTGGCTGTTTGCTGGCAGGCTCAGCTCTTGGCAAAAAAGGTCAGTATTCATGCCACCTGCACATATCTTTTATGATCATCAAGGAAAAATTCATTTTCTAAATTATACAAGTTTTTATTTCAAGGCCATTCATCTTTTTGTAGCCTCTTGACTTTCTTTTGCTGGGTTGAGTCCTGCACACAAACACTGTTTGCTGGTGATCTGGGGACTTGTCAGAACCACTCTGAGATTGGGGGTTGGGGCAGTGAGTCACAGCTCTGTCTGCACCCTTCCTTTAGTTATCACAGCTGACCGTGTAACCAGCTGTGCAGCTGTTCTTGTCTTCAGGTGTGCCTGCTGAGAAAGTGGGTTGTGATGCAGCGCAAATGTTATTAGACAACCTGAAACATGGTGGAGCTGTGGATGACTATTTGCAAGACCAGGTGAACTAAATGTTCTCAAATCTCATGTTTGTTGCTCAGTCCAACCTCATTTCAGCTACTGCAAACACTTTATGAACTTGCTAGAATATTAAGAACTTACTTAAGAAATGCATTTCTTTCTTTTGCACCATAACATGCGGAAGTATGTCCCTGATGACCTTAGCTTGTGATGTTCCAGTTCTTATTATATTTAACGTAAGATAGACAATGTCTGGTGATAAGATGTGTTTCGTGTCATCCTTCATCTTGCGTGTTTCTGGACTGCTGTTGCATTCACTTTCTCAGTCCCATTATCATCCTGTAACCTCAACTGTGCTGCCCTAATAAACTTCAAATGCAGTATTCAGACAAATCTTTCCTTTTGTACAATGCTTTGATCCTGCCTTTGATGGTGGGGTAAAGCGCTATATAAATCAACTTATTATTAGGTAGTTTTAAAAAAGAGCTCTCTCAAGCAACTTAAATGTTTGCATAAGAAAGAAATAGGGAAGAAGATTTTGCTAAAATATAAAATCTGAAGTTTCAGGATATTGTTTCAGTTAATTCTCCTGATGGCTTTGGCGAGTGGTAAATCACGAATGCTGTGTGGGCCAATAACATTGCACACAGAAACAGCCATACACGTGGCCAAGCTGCTCACTCAGGTGAGACACTAATTAAAGCACCTTCCTTCACCTGCTTCTGTTTCAGTGCATAACAGCATGACACTAAAGGAGAATTGTCTTTTACCAGGGACTATGGCTATCAGTTTGATTTTATTTGACCTCCATCTTTTCTTTTTCGATGAAGAAAGCTGGGGAGTTTTTTTTTTTTTTTTTAGTTTCTCTTGGTTCCCAGAGAAATGTTGAACTGTTTGTGATGTTATTCGCATTGGTCAGGATTTTATTGTCTTAGGCTTTTTACAGTTTGTATATTTATGGATCTCACTAAGCTGTGATCCACTTATTTCTGCAGGTCATACATAATGATAAACTAGCATTCTGTCTTTTTTTTTTCTTTGTCAACCTATACCTTTTGCTGTTCTCTCTCTGCTGAAGCTGCTAGACTTACTTGTCATCAGCTGAGCATGGATTACTTGGGATAAACTCCAGTTATTGTTATCAGTTATTATATTCTGTAAGGAATATTTTAAGTGTATGTTTATTTATTGTTTTGATTGGCTTGATGCAAATGCTGTAATTGTGTAATCAGTTCCTTAAGCCATTTAAATATTGCAGGTTTTTTTGTTTTTTTTTGGACAGGCAAAGTTCAAGATTGAGAAAGTCACTGAAACCTCCAACATTATAGAGTGTGAGGGTATAGGGCTTACAAACAGCCATGTTTGATCACTACGTAGATGATTATTGGATTGTGAAAATGATAGCTG
The DNA here is from genome assembly GCA_004794655.1 of Marisa cornuarietis. Classification (NCBI taxonomy): domain Eukaryota; kingdom Metazoa; phylum Mollusca; class Gastropoda; order Architaenioglossa; family Ampullariidae; genus Marisa; species Marisa cornuarietis. The sequence goes on from SMMW01000214.1 coordinate 423,744, forward strand.
TGTACTGTCATTTTGATATGTACACTTAAAAAAAGTGTTTCCAAACTGTACACCAGCCTTGAATCACACCTTTTTATTGTCAGCTGCTGCTAACATTTGAATATGAACATACATGATATACTTTGGCAGTTGATTGACTGGGTAGAAGTGTATTTGTATTGTTTGGTTGTGAAGTCTGTGTGTGTGTGTGTGTGTGGACACCATTTTTTTTTTAACTCTATAAGCTCCCCCACTCAAGGAGAGCTGTGTGCATCATAAAAAATCATGGGTAGAGATGATGTTTCATGGGACTACATTGATTGTGATGTCAAGAATCCCAGGTGACAGCAGCAGGGTGTGCAGTTCGGACAGGCACACTGTGCCATGACTGGCGTTCTGACATTCTCATTCTCCTAGCACAGACTGAAGTTTTCATTCCAGAGGGAGACATACAGGACAGTTTGTGGAGATTTGAAATAGTGTGCTCCTGTATGCTTGAAAACATGGCTGTGACATGCAGAGAAACTCGTGCATTAAACGACACAGTTAACATGCTGCATAGCTTTGTTTTGTTTTGGTTCTGTTTTACATGTGGTGGTAATGCAGAAAATACATCTGTCTGAAGTAAGGGAACGATGAAAAGGAACAAATGAAGGAACTCGAAAGATGGATCCGTAAGAGGATGTCTTATAATTGTCGTGACTGGCACCTTGTCGCAAAGTGATGCCAGCAGTGTGTAGTCATGACAACAAGGTTACAAAGCTTCAGGCACACTGGAGATATTTGCGGCAGAGAGACTGCCGTCAGGGCTAGCAGATACTTCAAACTCTAATTCTAACTTCCTAACAACAACTTTGCCAAACCTTGCCCCCTTTATCCAGTTGTCATTGTGCCCATTAGCAAAGCTCATTCAGTACCGACGTTTGCGGCAAAGGCACTGGGACAGGTGAGAGGTCAAGTTTGTGACCAGCAGGCGGCGTGTGGTATAGACTGTGGAGGGCTAATCGCGAAGCAGGACGAAACCGTCGAGTTTTTTTAGGTTGGGTAGCAACTTGCTGATGGTGTCACGGTAAGTTTCCTGTGCCGACAGCGTCTCCTCCAGCGGGTTGCCCACGAAGACTAGCTCCTCCAGGGATTGAAGTTCGCCTAATTTGCTCAGCTCGGACATGTCCCGCACGTTGTTATTTGCCATGTACAGTACCTGCCACACCAGAAAAACACTACGTCATCACCTGCAGCAGGCTTTAGCCTGACATCTACTTAGCTTTTGTAAAGTTTAGGAAACTTTTATGCCGAAATCTGTTCACCCTCGTTCTGTTCACCTATCACCAGGGTTATGTTTGCCTCAGGAAACATTTGACATGTCAATAATGTGGTGGGGGTGGGCAGGACACATGACACAAAGTCGTCTGCTGTTCTGGAAGGAGATGGAGTTAACACAATTTGAAAAAAAATTGCTTGTGTGGTATGAAAATGCTACATTTTTTCTTCTAATGGAGCATTCTAAAATATTTTTTGAGTTGCTACGTGAATGCTTACCAATTATGAGAAGTCGGAAGTGTGATTTGTTTCGAGTTGCTATCCTCCATATATCACGAAAAAGGGCAAAGTCTAGAAACTTTTATGGATAAACAATGAGATTAAGACCAGATTAACTTTTACTATTAAAACAAATTAAGCGACCAGATCGTACATCAGCTTTAAACAATTAGCAACATAAGACGCGCAGTCTGTCCTCCACAATGGTAATTAACGACCTTATTCATTTGTAGACCACGTGATAAGCAGGGTGAATCAGCTCAATATTAAATTTATTCATTTCTTTCAATCCTTTGTTTAACATCGGCGTAGGTGTGTGGGTGAGGTGGTTCTTGCATGTGTGTGTCTGTGTCTGTGTGTGTGTGTGTGTGTGTACCCGCAGCTTCTTGAGGGCTCCGATTCCCTTGGTCTTCTCAATCTGATTGTTGGATATCCACAGTTCCTCTAGGGAGTCGCCCACCACCTCCAACCCCGCAAAGGCCTTGATGTTATTCCTCCCCAGAGACAGGATCTGACACGCAAGAATGAAGGTCAGCCGCCAGGTGATTGTCAATCATTAAAAGCTCTACGCGCCCCTTCCCCACCCAGTTACCTTTGTATGAAGTGTTTGAGTGACATCAGAGACTGAAGTCAGTGGGTGTGACAACGCACCCCTTCCCCAGTTACCTTTGTATGAAGTGTTAGAGTGACATCAGAAATTGAAGTCAGTGGGTGTGACAACGCACCCCTTCCCCAGTTACCTTTGTATGAAGTGTTAGAGTGACATCAGAGATTGAAGTCAGTGGGTGTGACACAAGCAGTCAACTGTAAGTAGGTTGTGTACCCACTCACTGTGACTGTGCGCCGTGCATCTCTTGCAGACTGCTGGCTCGAGGGTTGATTCTTCACTCTCAGAGTACACCTGGACTGTTAAGGTCGGTGGAAGGACTAAATTTCGCTTATTAGGCCCAGACAGTGTTTAGGTTAGCTGCCATGCGCTTAGTGGGGTGCTTTCATATTACAAACAAGTTTGCTGCTGAGAGGAATGTGAGATATTCTGCCAAATAGACTGTCAAGCTTGGGAAAAGGTCATCCTCTACAGTTCTATTAATAGCTCTCATATTGAGTGATGTTGACCTGTGTGCTTCATTATGTATGTGGGTTTCCCCAGCGGCAAGTAAACAAGAGTTGTTTATCAGATAAATGCGTGCACTGGGCTGGGGGGGGGGTCAGTACATATCTAACGCACGCGTGCACACGTACTGAGGTGCATACGAGCACGGCAAGTACCTTGAGATTTTTTAAATTGCCGAGGTTGGCGATCTTGTCTATGGTGTTAGTCGACAGGCTCAACTTTTCACAGTGGACCAGCTGCCCCAAGGTGGCGTCCATCTTTTCGATAGGGGGGATCAGACCACACAGTTTGATTTCTTTAGAGTCAACGGCGCTCATCGCATTCTTTTCCTCCCATTTTGCCAGCGCGTCCTTGATTTTGGTCATGAGTGTTGGAAGTCGCCTCCTGACACCTTTGCTGCTGCAACAAACGTATTTTCCTCCACAGAAGATGTTTGTTTGTCATGGCAACCAATGTCGTCACATGACGCCGCTCACTGACGTCACGAGAGAACAATGAACACGTCAGCACAAACATTGGGGAGGGAGAGAGAGAGACACACACACACACAGAAGGAAACAGAGAGAGAGACGGAAACACATGATGATGATGATGATGATGATGATGATGATGATGATGATGATGATGATGATGACGATGATGACGACGATGATGATGATGATGATGATGATGATGATGATGATGATTGATGATGATTGATGATGATGATGATGCCCAGGTATCTATTCAAAAGAACGCTCATTGCGCAGCAAAAACAGATGAGAAGAAAAAGAAATAAAACAACGGGAAAGTAAAAAATAATAAAGACAGAAGGGACGCTTGGTTGTTTAAGTCCGTCTTAAGTAAACAAATGAGTCTTCAGTCTTTTCCGAAACACAGAGAGAGAGAGAAAGAAAGGAACAGAGAGGCAGAGACAAGGAGAGAGACAGAGACACGAAGAGACAGAAGATGGGCGTGAGAGAGATATTTAACTAAATGGCTGTTTATTTTCCTTACAGTCTGTGCTGTTGGCTATTTATATAACTAAAGAAACCAGACAAAGAGCAGGATAGGTGCAGGTGATGGCCGTGTTTTCCTCCAGCAGAGGGCCACCGTTATCTTCTGTTCATATTTTGCTAATAGGGAGCAGAATCACGTAGCAGACAGCACAAGAAGACAGCAGAATCACGTAATGGGAAAAGCTGACATCAGCATCACGGAGCAGACAGCACAAGTAGACAGTATCGTCAAGTATAAGGCCTGAGAGTATAAGACAGGACATACAATTCAATTCAACTTTATTATCTCAACAGGGAGAAATTACGAGACATAGTGACACACCTGGCTTATACTAAAAACGTGACCACGCTCACAACAATAAACAATCAATTCACACACATCCTACAATTCACACATCACCAAAAACAATCTGCAAAATAAAATTACGCACACGCCCACACACTCACAGGCCCCTACATCACTTGTTAAGAAGGGCAGTTGTGTCAAGTATGAGATGTGAGAGTATGAGACAGGACATACAGACAGTACTGTCAAGTATGAGATGTGAGAGTATGAGACAGGACATACAGACAGTAGTGTCAAGTATGAGATGTGAGAGTATGAGATGTGAGAGTATGAGACAGGACATACAGACAGTAGTGTCAAGTATGAGATGTGAGAGTATAAGACGTGAGAGTATGAGACAGGACATACAGACAGTAGTGTCAAGTATGAGATGTGAGAGTATGAGACAGGACATACAGACAGTAGTGTCAAGTATAAGACGTGAGAGTATGAGACAGGACATACAGACAGTAGTGTCAAGTATAAGACGTGAGAGTATGAGACAGGACATACAGACAGTAGTGTCAAGTATGAGATGTGAGAGTATGAGACAGGACATACAGACAGTAGTGTCAAGTATAAGACGTGAGAGTATGAGACAGGACATACAGACAGTAGTGTCAAGTATAAGACGTGAGAGTATGAGACAGGAGGGAGAGTATTGGAGGGAGATGCGCCTGTAAGTAGTCACATCTAGTGGAGGGAGATGCCCCTGTAAGTAGTCACATCTAGTGGAGGGAGATGCCCCTGTAAGTAGTTACATCTAGTGGCAGAGATGCCCCTGTAAGTAGTCACATCTAGTGGAGGGAGATGCGCCTGTAAGTAGTCACATCTAGTAGAGGTAGATGCCCCTGTAAGTAGTCACATCTAGTGGCAGTGATGCGCCTGTAAGTAGTCACATCTAGTGGAGGGAGATGCCCCTGTAAGTAGTCACATCTAGTGGCAGTGATGCGCCTGTAAGTAGTCACATCTAGTGGAGGGAGATGCCCCTGTAAGTAGTTACATCTAGTGGCAGAGATGCCCCTGTAAGTAGTCATATCTAGTGGAGGGAGATGCCCCTGTAAGTAGTTACATCTAGTGGCAGTGATGCGCCTGTAAGTAGTCACATCTAGTGGAGGGAGATGCGCCTGTAAGTAGTCACATCTAGTGGAGGGAGATGCCCCTGTAAGTAGTTACATCTAGTGGCAGAGATGCCCCTGTAAGTAGTCACATCTAGTGGAGGGAGATGCCCCTGTAAGTAGTCACATCTAGTGGCAGTGATGCGCCTGTAAGTAGTCACATCTAGTGGAGGGAGATGCGCCTGTAAGTAGTCACATCTAGTGGAGGGAGATGCTCCTGTAAGTAGTTACATCTAGTGGCAGAGATGCCCCTGTAAGTAGTTACATGTAGTGGAGGGAGATGCCCCTGTAAGTAGTCACATCTAGTGGCAGAGATGCCCCTGTAAGTAGTTACATCTAGTGGAGGGAGATGCCCCTGTAAGTAGTCACATCTAGTGGGGGAGATGCCCTTGTAAGTAGTGACCTCTAGTGGCAGAGATGCCCCTGTAAGTAGTCACATCTAGTGGCAGAGATCCCCCTGTAAGTAATAACATCTAGTGGCAGAGATGCCCCTGTAAGTAGTCACACCTAGTGGCAGAGATGCCCCTGTAAGTAGTTACATCTAGTGGAGGGAGATGCCCCTGTAAGTAGTTACATCTAGTGGCAGAGATGCTCCTGTAAGTAGTTACATCTAGTGAGGGAGATGCCCCTGTAAGTAGTTACATCTAGTGGAGGGAGATGCCCCTGTAAGTAGTTACATCTAGTGGAGGGAGATGCCCCTGTAAGTAGTCACACCTAGTGGCAGAGATGCCCCTGTAAGTAGTCCTACCTAGTGGCAGAGATGCCCCTGTAAGTAGTCACACCTAGTGGCAGAGATGCCCCTGTAAGTAGTCCCACCTAGTGGCAGAGATGCCCCTGTAAGTAATAACATCTAGTGGCAGAGATCCTGCTGTAAGTAGTCACATCTAGTGGGGGGGAGATGTGTGGTATCCGCCATCACAGCCCGGTCGACGGGTCCTTTTTGTGGTGACAGGCAGCTTACCACTGTGTCACCGGACTACAGGTATTTATTCCAGGTAAACACTATCCTAGAAGGTGTCCGTGAGGTGAGGCTGGCTGTGTCAGTGTGCGCACCTTGTACAAACTGACACGACGCCAGCAAACAACCCTCTACCCGGCAAAGGAAGGTGAAGGAAGGGGAAGGGAGGCAGGACCTAGTTTCAACCAATCGCACGCCGAGTTGCCGCCACACCTACCAAATGGCGCTACGTGATTGGCTAGGTTGTGTGTCGTTACCAAGTCGTCCTGCCAAGCACATGCAGCTATAACGGCCCTTTGATCCGTTCAAACCGGTCGATCGGACATTCGCACCAACCCAGTCTCAGACGAAACATCTGGTGGACACCTTGGGTAAGTACCCGCTTCTTTGGTTAATTTCACTGTCGCCATCACTGTTCACTGTAGCTCATTAAGTGATTAATAGCAACATGGCGTGACGGTCACGCTTGAATGACCAAACTGATAGAAGCTAGTGAACTGTCCAGTGACCTTCCGCCCTCTCAAAAAAAAAACAACTGTATTTTCTGCTACTGGTCTGCGAAACTAGCGGAGGTCTGTAGGCAAGGAGCCGGCAAAGTTACTTCAGCGAAATAGTTTGATCGACGAATCAGTTTTCTGGTGGGGCGCCAGTCAAGCAAAACACGACAGACGGTCAGGTGTAGCGACCCACAAACTGGTCTCAACTGGCTCCCAGTCCATGAACTTGGTGCTGATGGCGGCCGACAGGAGAGAAGAAATACACAAAGGAATTGAATATTAAATTGAGCTCAGTGTTATCGTCAAGCGAGAAGAAATATTCAAATGAATCCATGTTAATGTTAATGTGAGGTCACTGTGGTCGTGAACTGAGCAAGTGTGACAGAGAGAGAGAGAGAGAGCACATTGTCAAGGGCGTGACTAACAGTCACAAACGGTCTTGAGGGAGACATAACCACACCATAACAGGTTCACACAGAAAACATCCTTGAAAATAAAATGTTGAGCCGATCGAGGAACACAGCTTCTAACAATATTTTGAGTTCTACGATTCCCCCATCCCACCCCCGCCCCCCCACACAGAAAAAAATGGGTTATATAATAATAATATAGCATTTAAATAGCGAGAGAGAACTTTGTCAAGTAATGCTTACATTGCCGTTAGAGAAAGCTTTTATGTAAGTAACAATAATATCTCATGTTAATGAAAGCTGTTATGTAAGTAACAATAATATCTCATGTTAATGTGATTGCGAAAGACAGTTGTCGTGATGTGTGGGGGCGGGGGGGGGGTCACCGTGTCAGCGAACCTTCAGCCGATGTTCACCCCCTGCCTACAGGGCTGTAGATTCTCCCCCCCCACCACCACGCCTCAGCCACCCTCCCGTCACGTGACTAGTCGCCTCAGTGGGCAGCTGTGCAGTAGCGTGTCCTCCTCTAACTTGCCAGCGTTCGCGTCACCAAGACAACAGATTGTCGCCAGGTAGACCTCCAGAGAGTTGTGCGACTGTAGGGAGTGAGTTCTCTCTACCCTCCATGGCCCCCCACCACACACACACCCTCATGGGCTGTCAAGGTGTCTTGATGGAGTCAGCCGATGGGCAGGTAGATGGAAGGCTTTGTCTTTTTGTCGACAAACTCCTCACTGCCTACAGCCAACTAGGCTTAGGCGACATTACTAAGCAGCGCGCGTGAACACACGTACAGCCACACTCAATAAACCGCAACTTCACTACCCCCCCACCCCACACACACACACACAGAGCCACACTCAATAATCCGCCACCTCCCCACCCATCCACCCACACATTGTCACGGCCAAATACTGATAGGGGATAGTCACGTAGCTTCACGTGACATTACATAACTAAGGCAAAATGGTCGGTAGCCATGGCAACAAAAACCAACGTGACGCGAGGTAGTCTCCGCGACGTGGCGCCACATGTCACTAGCCGCACGTCTGGGGTCCAGCCAGAGGAGAACCTGACCCTGCGGTATCTCTGGTGTTTGTCGTGACAACGGAACTGCACAGCTATAGTCCACTGTCACGTCACAGGGCACCGCACCTCTAGTCAACTGTCACGTCACAGGGCACCGCACCTCTAGTGAGTCTAGTCCACTGTCACGTCACAGGGCACCGCACCTCTAGTCCACTGTCACGTCACAGGGCACCGCACCTCTAGTGAGTCTAGTCCACTGTCACGTCACAGGGCACCGCACCTCTAGTCAACTGTCACGTCACAGGGCACCGCACCTCTAGTGAGTCTAGTCCACTGTCACGTCACAGGGCACCGCACCTCTAGTCCACTGTCACGTCACAGGGCACCGCACCTCTAGTCCACTGTCACGTCACAGGGCACCGCACCTCTGTTCCTGAGGGACTCCCGGTAGCCTCTTGGTTAAGACAGTCGCTGGTCGTCTCTGATGTCAAAACGATGGTACGTTCACACCTCGTCTCTTGTCTCACACCTGTTGCCAGGGCTGCCGGGGGTTTCCATCAGGTACTGTCGTATTCCTCACCCTCCACCATCCCTCGTCCTCATAGTGAGACATCACCTAAAGGCGGAAGCACTTTCCTACTAAACCAGCCAAGCAACCAGTGTGGTACATTTCATACTTTAGTACCGAGTCGGCCACATCCAGCCTGTTGCACTCAGCTTCTGCTGACAAATTACAATACAAGCAGCTCACAGCTCACAGCTCACAGACCACAGACCACAGACCACAGACCACAGCTCACAGACCAGCACTCGCTTGATAATGACTGAGCTGACTGAGCCGAGTTCTCTTTCTATGGAACATATAGTGGCCAACAAACCCCAACACACGTGAGAGCTTAGTGCCTCCGTCATGAGTGGGTGTGTGTGTGCGTGTTATGTGTGTGTGTGTGTGTGTGATCGTGCGTGTTATGTGTGTGATCGTGCGTGTTATGTGTGTGTGATCGTGCGTGTTATGTGGGTGTGTGTGTGTGTGTGATCGTGCGTGTTATGTGGGTGTGTGATGTGCGTGTTATGTGGGTGTGTGTGTGATCGTGCGTGTTATGTGTGTGTGATCGTGCGTGTTATGTGGGTGTGTGTGTGTGTGTGATCGTGCGTGTTATGTGGGTGTGTGATGTGCGTGTTATATGGGTGTGTGTGTGATCGTGCGTGTTATGTGTGTGTGATCGTGCGTGTTATGTGGGTGTGTGTGTGTGTGATCGTGCGTGTTATGTGGGTGTGGGTGTGATCGTGCGTGTTATGTGGGTGTGTGTGTGTGATCGTGCGTGTTATGTGGGTGTGTGATGTGCGTGTTATGTGGGTGTGTGATGTGCGTGTTATGTGGGTGTGTGATCGTGCGTGTTATGTGGGGGTGTGTGTGATCGTGCGTGTTATGTGTGTGTGATCGTGCGGGTTATGTGGGTGTGTGATCGTGCGGGTTATGTGTGTTTGTGATCGTGCGTGTAATGTGTGTGTGTGATCGTGCGTGTAATGTGGGTGTGTGATCGTGCGTGTTATGTCAGCTTTTTAAAAATCTAACGTTATCGAGGAGTTATCTTGTGTCAAGGAGAGGAACTTACAGTTTGTGTTATCTGACTAAGAAAGCGAGACACAAGCGCAGATTACTATCTCAGTGAGCTGTTGACCGATACACCCAGCGCCACCCGCGACACCCAGTAAGAGGACAAGGCGGGTGTAGTGCTGCCAGTGAGATAACTCTTTGCACAACATTCAGATGAACTGTAACACAACTTTGTTTATGTGCGGTACCGTACCCACTGCCTGAAGTGACAGCAGATAAAACCGATAAAAAAAAATTGACACTAACTGCACATCATTTAAAGATCACGCGCACACACGCGCGCGCACAGCTTTTTTTTTTTTTTGTCAGTGGAAAAACCACTTCAAAGAACACCAGCAAAAACCTAGAGAATACATGAACTAGTCACGAACACTGATAGAAAGATCTGACAAAACGCAAATTTTTCAAGAACCCTGACAGAAAGTCTAGTCCCGTCAACTTCAGGTTGAGAATATTTGTCTTGTCTGTGTTTTTAACATGTAACTCAATAAATGTTGTTATAGTAGGTTCAAGTACACATGTTGGACGTGTTGTTGTTGAAAACGGTTTGACTTGGCTAGTCAGCTAATATAATAAACTCCATGACACAGGAGGCCTTTCATCATCATCATCATCAGACCAGAGCGTGAAGCGGACGATGGCCAACAGCAGCAACATCAGCAAAACCTGCCTTCGCTATATGAGTAAAGCAACCTTTCCACCCACCACCTTGACTAGGATGACCCCCTCAGCCCTCAGCAGTGTCGGCCGCAGTTACAAGGACTTCTCCGCCAGTCCCCGAATTCTCATCACAGGTTGGTGGCGTACCCGGTGTGAACACGTGACTACAGTCTCTACACGTGGTGTGCATGCGGAGATGTCCGTGTATATGCACTTACAGCAGCTCCTTTGCAAATAACACAAACATGTAAATAGCATACTCATGTAAATAACATAAACATGTAAATAGCATACTCATGTAAATAACACAAACATGTAAATAGCATACTCATGTAAATAACACAAACATGTAAATAGCATACTCATGTAAATAACACAAACATGTAAATAGCATACTCATGTAAATAACACAAACATGTAAATAGCATACTCATGTAAATAACACAAACATGTAAATAGCATACTCATGCAAATAACACAAACATGTAAATAGCATACTCATGCAAATAACACAAACATGTAAATAGCATAGTCATGCAAATAACACAAACATGTAAATAACACAAAGGTGTGATTTTCTGTCGTCTTGCTGCAGGTGCACTGGGACAGCTGGGGACGGGCCTGGCCAAGCTGATGAGGTTTGTTTTCTTTTCCTTCCTCTCATCTTCTCCTGCTTTAGGTGTCCACAGATTCTAGCAGTCTGTGTGTGATAAAAGTCTGTGTCTGTCTGTCTTTAGCCTGTCTATCGTCTAGATGCATGCTCTCTCTGTCACACACGCACACACACAGACGCACACACACAGAGACACACACACACACACACTGTATGTGTTTGGAGGGGGTGACTGTTCCTACGGTCTAGTCGGGTGCGCAGCGTGACATCAGAGACAGACGAGCAAGCAGAGCGATTAGAAAAACCTGAGGTGTCAGCGGTGTCGCCGCCATCACGTGACCTGCCTTTTTTGGAGTTGATTTTGTGAGGGTCGGGGTAAACCTGACTAGACAGTGCACA
>SMMW01000215.1:0-12272 GCA_004794655.1 Marisa cornuarietis
AGTATATTCCGGCTTGTATGACATGTAGGATATTTGTTGTATGGAGTGTATTCCGGCTTGTATGACATGTTGGATATTTGTTGTATGGAGTGTATGACATGTTTGATATTTGTTGTATGGAGTGTATTCCGGCTTGTATGACATGTTGGATATTTGTTGTATGGAGTGTATGACATGTTTGATATTTGTTGTATGGAGTGTATTCCGGCTTGTATGACATGTTGGATATTTGTTGTATGGAGTGTATGACATGTGTGATATTTGTTGTATGGAGTGTATTCCGGCTTGTATGACATGTTGAATATTTGTTGTATGGAGTGTATGACATGTGTGATATTTGTTGTATGGAGTGTATTCCGGCTTGTATGACATGTGTGATATTTGTTGTATGGAGTGTATTCCGGCTTGTATGACATGTGTGATATTTGTTGTATGGAGTGTATTCCGGCTTGTATGACATGTGTGATATTTGTTGCATGGAGTGTATTCCGGCTTGTATGACATGTGTGATATTTGTTGTTTGGTGTGTATTCCGGCTTGTATGACATGTTGGATATTTGTTGTATGGAGTGTATTTCGGCTTGTATGACATGTTTGATATTTGTTGTATGGAGTGTATTCCGGCTTGTATGACATGTTGGATATTTGTTGTATGGAGTGCATTCCGGCTTGTATGACATGTGTGATATTTGTTGTATGGAGTATATTCCGGCTTGTATGACATGTTTGATATTTGTTGTATGGAGTGTATTCCGGCTTGTATGACATGTTGGATACTTGTTGTATGGAGTGTATGACATGTGTGATATTTGTTGTATGGAGTGTATTTCGGCTTGTATGACATGTTGGATATTTGTTGTATGGAATGTATTCCGGCTTGTATGACATGTTGGATATTTGTTGTATGGAGTGTATTCCGGCTTGTATGACATGTTGGATATTTGTTGTATGGAGTGTATGACATGTGTGATATTTGTTGTATGGAGTGTATTCCGGCTTGTATGACATGTTGGATATTTGTTGTATGGAGTGTATGATGTGTGATATTTGTTGTATGGGGTGTATTCCGGCTTGTGTGACATGTTGGATATTTGTTGTATGGAGTGTATTCCGGCTTGTATGACATGTTGGATATTTGTTGTATGGAGTGTATTCCGGCTTGTATGACATGTTGATATTTGTTGTATGGAGTGTATTCCGGCTTGTATGACATGTTGGATATTTGTTGTATGGAGTGTATTCCGGCTTGTATGACATGTTTGATATTTGTTGTATGGAGTGTATTCCGGCTTGTATGACATGTTTGATATTTGTTGTATGGAGTGTATTCCGGCTTGTATGACATGTGTGATATTTGTTGTATGGAGTGTATTCCGGCTTGTATGACATGTGTGATATTTGTTGTATGGAGTGTGTATGGTGATGTTGTTGTATGATTCCGGATTTGTTGTATGGAGTGTATTCCGGCTTGTATGACATGTGTGATATTTGTTGTATGGAGTGTATTCCGGCTTGTATGACATGTGAGATATTTGTTGTATGGAGTGTATTCCGGCTTGTATGACATGTTGGATATTTGTTGTATGGAGTGTATTCCGGCTTGTATGACATGTGTGATATTTGTTGTATGGTGTGTATTCCGGCTTGTATGACATGTTGGATATTTGTTGTATGGAGTGTATTCCGGCTTGTATGACATGTTGGATATTTGTTGTATGGAGTGCATTCCGGCTTGTATGACATGTTGGATATTTGTTGTATGGAGTATATTCCGGCTTGTATGACATGTTTGATATTTGTTGTATGAAGTGTATTCCGGCTTGTATGACATGTTGGATATTTGTTGTATGGAGTGTATGACATGTTGGATATTTGTTGTATGGAGTGTATTCCGGCTTGTATGACATGTTGGATATTTGTTGTATGGAGTGTATTCCGGCTTGTATGACATGTTGGATATTTGTTGTATGGAGTGTATTCCGGCTTGTATGACATGTGGGATATTTGTTGTATGGAGTGTATTCCGGCTTGTATGACATGTTTGATATTTGTTGTATGGAGTGTATTCCGGCTTGTATGACATGTTGGATATTTGTTGTATGGAATGTATTCCGGCTTGTATGACATGTGTGATATTTGTTGTATGGAGTGTATTCCGGCTTGTATGACATGTTGGATATTTGTTGTATGGAGTGTATTCCGGCTTGTATGACGTATTGGATATTTGTTGTATGGAGTGTATTCCGGCTTGTATGACGTGTTGAATATTTGTTGTATGGAGTGTATTCCGGCTTGTATGACATGTGTGATATTTGTTGTATGGAGTATATTCCGGCTTGTATGACATGTTGGATATTTGTTGTATGGAGTGTATTCCGGCTTGTATGACGTGTTGGATATTTGTTGTATGGAATGTATTCCGGCTTGTATGACGTGTTGGATATTTGTTCTATGGAGTGTATTCAGGCTTGTATGACGTGTTGGATATTTGTTGTATGGGGTGTATTCCGGCTTGTATGACATGTGTGATATTTGTTGTATGGAGTGTATTCCGGCTTGTATGACATGTGTGATATTTGTTGTATGGAGTGTATTCCGGCTTGTATGACATGTTGGATATTTGTTGTATGGAGTGTATTCCGGCTTGTATGACGTGTTGGATATTTGTTGTATGGAGTGTATTCCGGCTTGTATGACATGTTGGATATTTGTTGTATGGAGTGTATTCCGGCTTGTATGACGTGTTGGATATTTGTTGTATGGAGTGTATTCCGGCTTGTATGACGTGTGATATTTGTGCTGAGGACTGTGTTCTTGCTGTGTGTGACGCTGCCCTGTGACGTGGAGGTGACGGCTCGCTACACACGCACATTTTGTCGTCATCTTATTTTGACGTCAGCGCCTTGAGCTGTCCACAGGTCAGGATATGGCGCTATACAAGCCAACATTATTATTATTATTAAATGGTAAGAGAGTAAACCCCTACACAAACTAATCTTACCTCAGTGGCCCAAGATGTTCCACGACAAAAGTAGCGGCGAGGGCACACGCCCCACTAGCTCGCGGCGAGGGTCCATGACCCACAAGTTCGCGGCCAAGGCCCTCGATCCACGGCCCACAAGTTCGCGACGAGGGCCAAGGACACACGGCCCACAAGTTCGCGACATGGCCCACTCATCGACTGTGTGGTTCACGTGGAGATAAAGATGGCGCAACCAAGTGTTTTAACTCAAACACAGGACCATAGATGTTCGCTGCAAAAAAAAAAACCGCTTCATCTGGAGGAGGGGGGACATTGTGGGACTGGCGGAGATAAGATGGCCCAGGATTTAGGGAGAAAACACCTGACGAGGTCACACACTCTGCTACCTCGGTGAGAACGCCAGACACGACACAGCTCGTACACAGGGAGGTGGTCAGAACCGTCATCTACTGAACACCCATCTAGTACATAGAGTAGTGGTCAGAGCCCTCATCTGGTGTACACCTATATAGTACATAGAGTAGTGGTCAGAGCCCTCATCTGGTGTACACCTATATAGTACATAGAGTAGTGGTCAGAGCCCTCATCTGGTGTACACCTATATAGTACATAGAGTAGTGGTCAGAGCCCTCATCTGGTGTACACCTATATAGTACATAGAGTAGTGGTCAGAGCCCTCATCTGGTGTACACCTATATAGTACATAGAGTAGTGGTCAGAGCCCTCATCTGCTGTACACCTATATAGTACATAGAGTAGTGGTCAGAGCCCTCATCTGGTGTACACCTATATAGTACATAGAGTAGTGGTCAGAGCCCTCATCTACTGGACACCTATCTAGTACATAGAGTAGTGGTCAGAGCCCTCATCTGCTGTACACCTATATAGTACATAGAGTAGTGGTCAGAGCCCTCATCTGGTGTACACCTATATAGTACATAGAGTAGTGGTCAGAGCCCTCATCTGGTGTACACCTATATAGTACATAGAGTAGTGGTCAGAGCCCTCATCTACTGGACACCCATCTAGTACATAGAGTAGTGGTCAGAGCCATCATCTGCTGTACACCTATATAGTACATAGAGTAGTGGTCAGAGCCCTCATCTGGTGTACACCTATATAGTACATAGAGTAGTGGTCAGAGCCGTCATCTGGTGTACACCTATATAGTACATAGAGTAGTGGTCAGAGCCCTCATCTGGTATACACCTATATAGCACATAGAGTAGTGGTCAGACCCGTCATCTGGTGTACACCTATAAAGTACAAAGAGTAGTGGTCAGAGCCCTCATCTGCTGTACACCTATATAGTACATAGAGTAGTAGTCAGAGCCCTCATCTGGTGTACACCTATATAGTACATAGAGTAGTGGTCAGAGCCCTCATCTGGTGTACACCTATATAGTACATAGAGTAGTGGTCAGAGCCCTCATCTGGTATACACCTATATAGTACATAGAGTAGTGGTCAGAGCCCTCATCTACTGAACACCCATCTAGTACATAAAGTAGTGGTCAGAGCCCTCATCTGGTGTACACCTATATAGTACATAGAGTAGTAGTCAGAGCCCTCATCTGGTGTACACCTATATAGTACATAGGGTAGTAGTCAGAGCCGTCATCTGGTGTACACCTATATAGTACATAGAGTAGTGGTCAGAGCCCTCATCTGGTATACACCTATATAGTTCATAGAGTAGTGGTCAGAGCCCTCATCGACTGGACACCCATCTAGTACATACGGTAGTAGTCAGAGCCCTCATCTGGTGTACACCTATATAGTACATAGAGTAGTGGTCAGAGCCCTCATCTGGTATACACCTATATAGTTCATAGAGTAGTGGTCAGAGCCCTCATCTACTGGACACCCATCTAGTACATAGAGTAGTGGTCAGAGCCCTCATCTGGTATACACCTATATAGTTCATAGAGTAGTGGTCAGAGCCCTCATCTACTGGACACCCATCTAGTACATAGAGTAGTGGTCAGAGCCCTCATCTACTGGACACCTATATAGTACATAGAGTAGTGGTCAGAGCCCTCATCTGGTGTACACCTATATAGTACATAGAGTAGTGGTCAGAGCCCTCATCTGGTATACACCTATATAGCACATAGAGTAGTGGTCAGACCCGTCATCTGGTGTACACCTATATAGTACAAAGAGTAGTGGTCAGAGCCCTCATCTGCTGTACACCTATATAGTACATAGAGTAGTAGTCAGAGCCCTCATCTGGTGTACACCTATATAGTACATAGAGTAGTGGTCAGAGCCCTCATCTGGTGTACACCTATATAGTACATAGAGTAGTGGTCAGAGCCCTCATCTGGTATACACCTATATAGCACATAGAGTAGTGGTCAGACCCGTCATCTGGTGTACACCTATAAAGTACAAAGAGTAGTGGTCAGAGCCCTCATCTGCTGTACACCTATATAGTACATAGAGTAGTAGTCAGAGCCCTCATCTGGTGTACACCTATATAGTACATAGAGTAGTGGTCAGAGCCCTCATCTGGTGTACACCTATATAGTACATAGAGTAGTGGTCAGAGCCCTCATCTGGTATACACCTATATAGTACATAGAGTAGTGGTCAGAGCCCTCATCTACTGAACACCCATCTAGTACATAGAGTAGTGGTCAGAGCCCTCATCTGGTGTACACCTATATAGTACATAGAGTAGTAGTCAGAGCCCTCATCTGGTGTACACCTATATAGTACATAGGGTAGTAGTCAGAGCCCTCATCTGGTGTACACCTATATAGTACATAGAGTAGTGGTCAGAGCCCTCATCTGGTATACACCTATATAGTTCATAGAGTAGTGGTCAGAGCCCTCATCGACTGGACACCCATCTAGTACATAAAGTAGTAGTCAGAGCCCTCATCTGGTGTACACCTATATAGTACATAGAGTAGTGGTCAGAGCCCTCATCTGGTGTACACCTATATAGTACATAGAGTAGTGGTCAGAGCCCTCATCTGGTGTACACCTATATAGTTCATAGAGTAGTGGTCAGAGCCCTCATCTGGTGTACACCTATATAGTACATAGAGTAGTGGTCAGAGCCCTCATCTGGTGTACACCTATATAGTACATAGAGTAGTAGTCAGAGCCCTCATCTGGTGTACACCTATATAGTACATAGAGTAGTGGTCAGAGCCCTCATCTGGTATACACCTATATAGCACATAGAGTAGTGGTCAGACCCGTCATCTGGTGTACACCTATATAGTACAAAGAGTATTGGTCAGAGCCCTCATCTGCTGTACACCTATATAGTACATAGAGTAGTAGTCAGAGCCCTCATCTGGTGTACACCTATATAGTACATAGAGTAGTGGTCAGAGCCCTCATCTGGTGTACACCTATATAGTACATAGAGTAGTGGTCAGAGCCCTCATCTGGTATACACCTATATAGTACATAGAGTAGTGGTCAGAGCCCTCATCTACTGAACACCCATCTAGTACATAGAGTAGTGGTCAGAGCCCTCATCTGGTGTACACCTATATAGTACATAGAGTAGTAGTCAGAGCCCTCATCTGGTGTACACCTATATAGTACATAGGGTAGTGGTCAGAGCCGTCATCTGGTGTACACCTATATAGTACATAGAGTAGTGGTCAGAGCCCTCATCTGGTATACACCTATATAGTTCATAGAGTAGTGGTCAGAGCCCTCATCGACTGGACACCCATCTAGTACATAGGGTAGTAGTCAGAGCCCTCATCTGGTATACACCTATATAGTTCATAGAGTAGTGGTCAGAGCCCTCATCTACTGGACACCCATCTAGTACATAGAGTAGTGGTCAGAGCCCTCATCTGGTATACACCTATATAGTATATAGAGTAGTGGTCAGAGCCCTCATCTACTGGACACCCATCTAGTACATAGAGTAGTGGTCAGAGCCCTCATCTGGTGTACACCTATATAGTACATAGGGTAGTGGTCAGAGCCCTCATCTGGTATACACCTATATAGCACATAGAGTAGTGGTCAGACCCGTCATCTGGTGTACACCTATAAAGTACAAAGAGTAGTGGTCAGAGCCCTCATCTGCTGTACACCTATATAGTACATAGAGTAGTAGTCAGAGCCCTCATCTGGTGTACACCTATATAGTACATAGAGTAGTGGTCAGAGCCCTCATCTGGTGTACACCTATATAGTACATAGAGTAGTGGTCAGAGCCCTCATCTGGTATACACCTATATAGTTCATTGAGTAGTGGTCAGAGCCCTCATCTACTGGACACCCATCTAGTACATAGAGTAGTGGTCAGAGCCCTCATCTGGTGTACACCTATATAGTACATAGAGTAGTGGTCAGAGCCCTCATCTGGTGTACACCTATATAGTACATAGGGTAGTAGTCAGAGCCTTCATCTGGTGTACACCTATATAGTTCATAGAGTAGTAGTCAGGGCCGTCATCTGGTGTACACCTATATAGTACATAGAGTAGTGGTCAGAGCCCTCATCTGGTATACACCTATATAGTACATAGAGTAGTGGTCAGAGCCCTCATCTGGTGTACACCTATATAGTACATAGAGTAGTGGTCAGAGCCCTCATCTGGTATACACCTATATAGCACATAGAGTAGTGGTCAGACCCGTCATCTGGTGTACACCTATATAGTACATAGAGTAGTGGTCAGAGCCCTCATCTGGTGTACACCTATATAGTACATAGAGTAGTGGTCAGAGCCCTCATCTGGTATACACCTATATAGTACATAAAGTAGTAGTCAGAGCCGTCATCTGGTGTACACCTATATAGTACATAGGGTAGTGGTCAGAGCCCTCATCTGGTATACACCTATATAGCACATAGAGTAGTGGTCAGACCCCTCATCTGGTGTACACCTATAAAGTACATAGAGTAGTGGTCAGAGCCCTCATCTGCTGTACACCTATATAGTACATAGGGTAGTAGTCAGAGCCCTCATCTGGTGTACACCTATATAGTACATAGAGTAGTGGTCAGAGCCCTCATCTGGTGTACACCTATATAGTACATAGAGTAGTGGTCAGAGCCCTCATCTGGTATACACCTATATAGTACATAGAGTAGTAGTCAGAGCCCTCATCTGGTGTACACCTATATAGTACATAGGGCAGTAGTCAGAGCTCTCATCTGGTGTACACCTATATAGTACATAGAGTAGTAGTCAGAGCCCTCATCTGGTGTACACATATATAGTACATAGAGTAGTGGTCAGAGCCCTCATCTGGTGTACACCTATATAGTACATAGAGTAGTGGTCAGAGCCCTCATCTGGTGTACACCTATATAGTACATAGAGTAGTGGTCAGAGCCCTCATCTGGTGGACACCTATATAGTACATAGAGTAGTGGTCAGAGCCCTCATCTGGTGTACACCTATATAGTACATAGAGTAGTGGTCAGAGCCCTCATCTACTGGACACCCATCTAGTACATAGAGTAGTGGTCAGAGCCCTCATCTGGTATACACCTATATAGTTCATAGAGTAGTGGTTAGAGCCCTCATCTACTGGACACCCATCTAGTACATAGAGTAGTGGTCAGAGCCCTTATCTGGTATACACCTATATAGTACATAGAGTAGTGGTCAGAGCCGCCATCTGGTGTACACGTATATAGTACATAAAGTAGTGGTCAGAGCCCTCATCTGGTGTACACCTATATAGTACATAGAGTATGAGTCAGAGCCCTCATCTGGTGTACACCTATATAGTACATAGGGTAGTGGTCAGAGCCCTCATCTGGTATACACCTATATAGTACATAGAGTAGTGGTCAGAGCCATCATCTGCTGTACACCTATATAGTACATAGAGTAGTCGTCAGAGCCGTCATCTGCTGTACACCTATATAGTACATAGGGTAGTGGTCAGAGCCCTTATCTGCAGTACACCTATATAGTACATAGAGTAGTGGTCAGAGTCCTCATCTGGTGTACACCTATATAGTACATAAAGTAGTAGTCAGAGCTGTCATCTGGTGTACACCTATATAGTACATAGGGTAGTGGTCAGAGCCCTCATCTGGTATACACCTATATAGTACATAGAGTAGTGGTCAGAGCCCTCATCTGGTGTACACCTATATAGTACATAGAGTAGTGGTCAGAGCCCTCATCTGGTGTACACCTATATAGTACATAGAGTAGTGGTCAGAGCCCTCATCTGGTATACACCTATATAGTACATAGAGTAGTGGTCAGAGCCCTCATCTGGTGTACACCTATATAGTACATAGAGTAGTGGTCAGAGCCCTCATCTGGTATACACCTATATAGCATATAGAGTAGTGGTCAGACCCGTCATCTGGTGTACACCTATAAAGTACAAAGAGTAGTGGTCAGAGCCCATATCTGCTGTACACCTATATAGTACATAGAGTAGTAGTCAGAGCCCTCATCTGGTGTACACCTATATAGTACATAGAGTAGTGGTCAGAGCCCTCATCTGGTATACACCTATATAGTACATAAAGTAGTAGTCAGAGCCGTCATCTGGTATACACCTATATAGTACATAGAGTAGTGGTCAGAGCCCTCATCTACTGAACACCCATCTAGTACATAGAGTAGTGGTCAGAGCCCTCATCTGGTGTACACCTATATAGTACATAGAGTAGTAGTCAGAGCCCTCATCTGGTGTACACCTATATAGTACATAGGGTAGTAGTCAGAGCCGTCATCTGGTGTACACCTATATAGTACATAGAGTAGTGGTCAGAGCCCTCATCTGGTATACACCTATATAGTTCATAGAGTAGTGGTCAGAGCCCTCATCGACTGGACACCCATCTAGTACATAGGGTAGTGGTCAGAGCCCTCATCTGGTATACACCTATATAGTTCATAGAGTAGTGGTCAGAGCCCTCATCTACTGGACACCCATCTAGTACATAGAGTAGTGGTCAGAGCCCTCATCTGGTATACACCTATATAGTTTATAGAGTAGTGGTCAGAGCCCTCATCTACTGGACACCCATCTAGTACATAGAGTAGTGGTCAGAGCCCTCATCTGGTGTACACCTATATAGTACATAGGGTAGTGGTCAGAGCCCTCATCTGGTATACACCTATATAGCACATAGAGTAGTGGTCAGACCCGTCATCTGGTGTACACCTATAAAGTACAAAGAGTATTGGTCAGAGCCCTCATCTGCTGTACACCTATATAGTACATAGAGTAGTAGTCAGAGCCCTCATCTGGTGTACACATATATAGTACATAGAGTAGTGGTCAGAGCCCTCATCTGGTGTACACCTATATAGTACATAGAGTAGTGGTCAGAGCCCTCATCTGGTATACACCTATATAGTACATAGAGTAGTGGTCAGAGCCCTCATCTACTGAACACCCATCTAGTACATAGAGTACAGGTCAGAGCCCTCATCTGGTGTACACCTATATAGTACATAGAGTAGTAGTCAGAGCCCTCATCTGGTGTACACCTATATAGTACATAGGGTAGTAGTCAGAGCCTTCATCTGGTGTACACCTATATAGTTCATAGAGTAGTAGTCAGGGCCGTCATCTGGTGTACACCTATATAGTACATAGAGTAGTCGTCAGAGCCCTCATCTGGTATACACCTATATAGTACATAGAGTAGTGGTCAGAGCCCTCATCTGGTGTACACCTATATAGTACATAGAGTAGTGGTCAGAGCCCTCATCTGGTATACACCTATATAGCACATAGAGTAGTGGTCAGACCCGTCATCTGGTGTACACCTATATAGTACAAAGAGTATTGGTCAGAGCCCTCATCTGGTATACACCTATATAGCACATAGAGTAGTGGTCAGACCCGTCATCTGGTGTACACATATATAGTACATAGAGTAGTGGTCAGAGCCCTCATCTGGTGTACACCTATATAGTACATAGAGTAGTGGTCAGAGCCCTCATCTGGTGTACACCTATATAGTACATAGAGTAGTGGTCAGAGCCCTCATCTGGTGTACACCTATATAGTACATAGAGTAGTGGTCAGAGCCCTCATCTGGTGTACACCTATATAGTACATAGAGTAGTGGTCAGAGCCCTCATCTACTGGACACCTATCTAGTACATAGAGTAGTGGTCAGAGCCCTCATCTGGTATACACCTATATAGTTCATAGAGTAGTGGTCAGAGCCCTCATCTACTGGACACCCATCTAGTACATAGAGTAGTGGTCAGAGCCCTCATCTGGTGTACACCTATATAGTACAGAGTAGTGGTCAGAGCCCTCATCTGGTGTACACCTATAAAGTACATAGAGTAGTGGTCAGAGCCCTCATCTGGTATACACCTATATAGCACATAGAGTAGTGGTCAGACCCGTCATCTGGTGTACACCTATATAGTACAAAGAGTAGTGGTCAGAGCCCTCATCTGCTGTACACCTATATAGTACATATAGTAGTGGTCAGAGCCCTCATCTGGTGTACACCTATATAGTTCATAGAGTAGTAGTCAGAGCCGTCATCTGGTGTACACCTATATAGTACATAGAGTAGTCGTCAGAGCCGTCATCTGCTGTACACCTATATAGTACATAGGGTAGTGGTCAGAGCCCTTATCTGCAGTACACCTATATAGTACATAGAGTAGTAGTCAGAGCCCTCATCTGGTATACACCTATATAGTTCATAGAGTAGTGGTCAGAGCCCTCATCTGGTATACACCTATATAGTTCATAGAGTAGTGGTCAGAGCCCTCATCTACTGGACACCCATCTAGTACATAGAGTAGTGGTCAGAGCCCTTATCTGGTATACACCTATATAGTACATAGAGTAGTGGTCAGAGCCGTCATCTGGTGTACACCTATATAGTACATAAAGTAGTGGTCAGAGCCCTCATCTGGTGTACACCTATATAGTACATAGAGTAGTAGTCAGAGCCCTCATCTGGTGTACACCTATATAGTACATAGGGTAGTAGTGAGAGCCCTCATCTGGTGTACACCTATATAGTTCATAGATTAGTGGTCAGAGCCCTCATCTGGTGTACACCTATATAGTTCATAGAGTAGTGGTCAGAGCCCTCATCTACTGGACACCCATATAGTACATAGAGTAGTAGTCAGAGCCGTCATCTGCAGTACACCTATA
This sequence comes from Marisa cornuarietis, assembly GCA_004794655.1. Classification (NCBI taxonomy): domain Eukaryota; kingdom Metazoa; phylum Mollusca; class Gastropoda; order Architaenioglossa; family Ampullariidae; genus Marisa; species Marisa cornuarietis. The sequence goes on from SMMW01000215.1 coordinate 12,092, forward strand.
TAGTACATAGAGTAGTGGTCAGAGCCATCATCTGGTGTACACCTATAAAGTACATAGAGTAGTGGTCAGAGCCCTCATCTGGTATACACCTATATAGCACATAGAGTAGTGGTCAGACCCGTCATCTGGTGTACACCTATATAGTACAAAGAGTAGTGGTCAGAGCCCTCATCTGCTGTAC